>JAIGNY010004488.1:0-145000 GCA_020152595.1 Chiridota heheva
TCAAGTTTTATTCATATTTAACACAGTGGTAATAAGATGCATCACACCTATGTAGTTTGCTGTAAATGGCTTTAGTCCTTTTTTTTTGTCATTCTTTTTTTTTTTTTTTTTTTGGGGTTATTACGTTGGGACTTGTCAAAACCTTTCATGGTCCTGCACATTTGTGCTATATTCTTTAAGAAAAAATGTTCTACAAAGTGCCAACCTCGTTAAACAATTCTAGGTCTGCCAGTACTATAGCACGGAGAAGAAATTTTCATTGAGATAAACAATAGGATCTTTATCATCTTCATTAGAAGCAATGCAAGTAGGTTTATCAAATCGGAGCTTATCAAATCGTACGTGAGCTCCCATATGTTCCTGTACAAAGTTTTGTGTTAAAATGCATCTCCTCCTAGGCTTTAACAGTTTTGCTCTTGAAATTCTGGCTCAAACGAGATTTGTGTATGCTTCATATAGCTTGTATTTTGCTAAGAGATATTCTATGTATTTTTTTAATTAAAGCTCTCGAAAGGTTTTACTCAAGTATCATATATCTTACGTAATGGTGCTAAAAATAGCAAGCTGTTGGCATAATGCTTTGCGTACCATACATGGCTAGGTCCTCATGCATTCAGTACATGTGTTTCCTATTTAGCACTACTATATTTACTACTTTGATTAAACATCTAAAAGCTTGAAAATTGAGGCAATTACTAGAAAATAAAAAATTATATATAGGAGACTTGAAGCCGTGTGAAATTTTTGGGATGTGACTTTGTTATAACTAAGTTATATGCATGCAAAAAGCAATCGTCGAATCTAATATATGGCCAGAAATAAAGAGAATATCTCAAGCTTTCTAATGATACCTGAGTTTTAGGTTTTCGACAATTGTTTCACAAAAAAAAGTTGAAAACCGTTTTCATTTTTAAGCATGTTTATTAAAATACAATTGCGAAAACTCAAACTTTGTTTGAAAGAGAATTGTTTTATCTTTAAAATAAGATATAATTCTTTACGATGCCCCATTTACAGGGTAAATGAATGGTTTGTGAATTGTCCCATATTGTTCTAAGTTGTAAACAACTTAGAACTAAAGCTGGAATTCCCGTATTTCGAGGGCAATTTGTATTGATTTGCCTTATGTAATCGTACGTAATGTTAAGCATAACTTACCTATATTAAGGTAAGCTTAAATAAAAGATTTACCTGCTGGTTTTAGCGTAATTTCAAGCCGATGTCCTGGATTTCAGCATGCATGATGCAGTACTGTACAGTACCTTCGTGTAGTGTAGTGTGCACAAATGAATATACTGTGTGTAGTCAGGTAGTACTGCACTAGCATTACTGTAGCAGCCATTTTCAACGGCCTACTGTGATTAAGTAACTATTTATGTTAAGTTATTATGTTAAGTTATTGTGTACGGACCATCTTAAATTGAAATTCTTATATATTGCTGAAAGGAAATTGTCTTTTACTTAGCCTGGATCAAATTTTTTCGTAATCAAAAAGCACAATCTCTGATGCTGTTTGAAGCTTCGCTAAAGACCCAGGGCCTGGTGTGTGTGTGTGTGGTGGGGAGGAAGGGGAGTTATAATTTCTCAATCAACTAAACATGGTGGTTACGCTGTACGTACCATCATGAATTTTCTTGATCTATGCATATGATTTGTTAAATACTATCATTGCTGAAAGAAAATTAAGTTTTGATCAAATCAACTTTATTTTTCAACATCGCTGTGCAGCTATTTAGGGCCAATCTTTTTTAGGAGAGTTAAATATTTCTTGATCAACCGAACATATTGCAGATAGGCCTACGCTGCTACTGTTTTTTTGTACCTTTAAACTTTCATCACAATCACTTGAAGCCACTTTGGCCTATGGCCTGTTATTTAATTATGTTTTCATGCAAGTGCCAGAGTTTTTATTTATTGATCTACCAAACATTGCAAGTACACTGTTATTGTGTGTGTACCATCATGAATTGTCTTGATCTATGTGTATAATTTGTTTAGTAATGATATTGCTGAGAGAAACTTAACTTTCGATTAAATAAAATTATTTTTTATTTCATCACATTTTATTTTTTCATTTTTCATAAAATATTATGCATTTTATGCTTATACTTTAAACATTTTGATTAATATTCATAATTAATTCATTCATTAACAGTTAATCAGTAGTTAAATGTTTGTATTATTTCAACATTTTAATAGAATATTACAAGTTCATTCAAATTGGTTTTAATCCAATTGAATGCATCTAGTTTTGAACAAATGTCGTAGCAAGTAAATACCCCAAAATGTGGGGAATTCCAAATATTTTTACATAATTATTAATGAAGTTTTTAATTACATGTTTGTTTGCCTTGTTATCTAAATTATACACACATTTTAGCTAGAAACTTACAACTGTCAGCTTATTTATTTATTTGAAGCACACTGAAATAATTTTAGATTTGCACACTTTGACCCAATCATTTTTGTCAATGTTAATTAATTATTTAGGTCATTAATCAGACTTTCCCCTTTGTTTATTATGTCCTTAAATGCTAATTTATATATGACTAAGCCATTTGCTAAAAACACAGCTTATTTAGTTTCAAAACTCCATTTAACTCAAATTTAGCAAATTTTACATTAAAACACATTTTCCCCACTCTTCCAAATTTAATGTATATATTAGTTTGTTTACACTTTAACTATGTCATTAATTCTTTTACACTGTCATATTATTGTGACAGGGTGGTGAAATAACGACACAACAGTTCTATTCTGCTTGCACCATTATATTGTTGTTCTTGTGTCTAGTAAAACCAAAAGAAAACCTACAGAATACAAAAAAAGAACGACACTTAATATAAGCGTATAGTATGATACCTAAATATGAAAATTGATATGCACAAGATGATACATCGATGAGCTCAAAACTCTACATTCCAGGCAAAATACAAGATGGATGCTGCAAAATAAATAAATTCTGTCTTTCGAAGTACAGATGTGCATCCCTTTAAAGGTCTCACAGATGTGACTGGCTCCGTGGAGAAGACATATCCCTCTAAAGAAAACCTATACATGCGCAAGTAGAATAGTGGTCTATATCATATGCTGTTCACCATAACGTCAGCGAAGCATCACTGAATACAGGGGGAGTCCCTTTAATATTCAGCTAACTCATGCATGACATCCTAACAACACCTGAACATTAAGTATACGGACTTTAACAAGCCTTAAGGAATCCTAGATAAGGAACAAGAAAGCATGCTACCCCTAAAGAATGTACAGCAATCACGAAAATAACCAATGTTCACCAGGCCCCTTCAAGGTCATCCAAAACAACATGAGGATCTCGAGGTGAGGGTAACCCCATAAATTTATCAGACCAGGCCTACAAATACAGCATCTACATGATAATTGATATGACTGGCAGAACTATATAGTCTTAACAAGAACTTAAGCACTAAACATATGATCATATGCATCAAATTAACTTTTATAGATTAGTCGATTCACAGCTCATTTAATATAAATTGATGTAGAGGAGCCCTTTTATTACCTTGGCTGTCGTCTGATCTTGCTGTGGAGACAGGTATTTTCTACTTTACTAATACAAATTCACTACCTGTTACAGCATCAGATATTGCTGCTGCAACTAAGACAGACCCAGTTCTATCTAAGGTTTATGATATTGTGTTAAGAGGTTGGCCAAATAGGAACAATGATGAAGTTCTTGCTCCTTATTGGACAAGACGTAATGAGTTATCTCTAGAAGACGGTTGTGTTCTATGGGGAATGAGAGTCATAGTTCCATTTTTCCTGAGAGAACAACTTCTAGCAATGTTACATGAAGAATACCCTGGTATTGATAGGATGAAGGCTTTGTCTCGTAGCTATGTTTGGTGGCCTAAGCTAGATAAGGCCATAGAGAATCAGGTTAAGGAGTGTTCGGCCTGTTTGGCATCACAAAACGTTGCACCAAAGGAACCTCTACATGTGTGGCCTTGGGCAACAAGAATTTGGCAAAGAATTCACATAGACTATGCAGAGAAAAATGGTGAACATTTTTTGGTGGTTATTGATACCTATTCAAAATGGTTGAAGGTTTTTCATATGAATTCAACAACATCAGCTAGGACAATCAAAGTGCTAAGGGACCTTTTTGCTTCCTATGGGTATCCTGAGATTCTTGTTTTTGATAATGGGCCCCAGTTTGTCTCAGCCGAGTTTGAGCAATTTTTGATGAAGAATGGGGTAGGCATATCAAGGTCGCCCCGTACCATCCATCATCCAATGGTGCAGCAGAAAGGGCTGTACAAACCCTAAAGCGAGCATTGGAAAAACAGCTTAGTGGGGGTACTTCAGGATTGTCTTTAGATCACAGATTGGCTAAATTTTTATTTGCTTATAGAAATACTCCTCACTCGGTAACCAAAAAGACACCGTCAGAACAGTTCCTCAAGAGGCAAGTTAAAACCAAATTGACTATGATAAAACCTAACTTGGCTCACAGAATGGAACAAAAACAAACTCAGGCACAAAATGTCAATAAGGTCAGAGAATTTGTGAGGGGAGATCATGCAAGTCCGAAATTTTCGGAATGGTATAGAAAAGTGGGTACCAGGTACTATTTACAAGAAGCTTGGACCTCTGACATATTTAGTCAGAGTGAGAGAACAAACCCGTTATGTACACGTGGACCACATCTTGGTCTCAAAAAGGTCACTTGCATCAGATCATACCCTGACTTCCAATCCAAGGGAAGAGGAAGATGGAAATAGGACAACGTTTTGATCTCCACCCCTCAGTACAGGAAGTACACAAGTACCTAGAACACAATGCTTCAGTCCAGAAGTTACTGAAGAAGGTACTACTGCCTTGTCTCATTACCCAAAGCGAACGAGGCAACCTCCCATTAGGTTAGATCTCTAAAGAAGTAGTAAAGAAGAGAAACTTTGTAAATATTTTGTAGTTCTTGTTTATTAATCAGCCAGATTGTTTAAAAAAGAAAAGAAAAAAAGGCTTCTTTGTCTACATAACTTTCTATAATTTCTATAGGTAATACATCACTGTTGTCTATGGTAATATCTATTCATACAATTACAGCTATGCTACTTACCTTACCAAAATGTGTATTGTAGTAGACCTTGAGTCCAACAGATTATCTTGTGTTTATGATTACATATAAATGCTTCTTTCAATGGTATATCATCATTCAGTGACTCATTCAGTAACTACCTAATACTTAATGTGAAGCATTTGCTATTGTTGTTGGGATAAATCTTAAGGAACTTTTATTGAGAACTTAAAATCTAAGGGAAGAGGAATGTTGTATATTCACGTTTGTATAATGCAACCTCGTTTGCATACGTACGACCTTTGACTCTGCACGTGGAAATAAAAGATCAGTTCAGAACCCGCAACCTTGTGTGTACACGTATTTTCTTAGAGGGTTTCTAAAAAACACAACATACCCCATCAGGGATGAGATGAGCGGCCTTGAAAATGTCCGGTTTCAATGGTCCCATATATTTGTAAAGTCTCTCCTCTTTTGTGGCTTCATGGAGAGCTTCCATTTCTGCTAAGAGAAATTTGTCTGCGGCATGCATCGCCTTTACGTGACCTTACTTTGTCCACATCCCTTCGCGAGTCTTCATCGATGCTGTGGATGGTGCATACCCGGTGGTTGGCTCTGTATTGGGTGAGTCTGTCTGATACTATTCCACCGTTTTCCCCGTAGTTCACTTCTAGTTGCTGTCGTAGTACAGCAACATTTCCAGATAGGCTTTGTACGGGTACATTTGCATTGGGCTTTGAACTTTTACACCATTGTACAACACTTCCACGGATGACCATAAGGTATGAAAGATGGCATTGATTGGTACAATCTTATTGGAAGCAGTTTGTTTGGAACTCTTCCCTTTTATCTTCTTCAGACCCAGCAGTAAACAGGTATTGTACAAGTTCAAATACACTCCTGGGGGTTGTGCGGGTATAAAAAATCTTAGAGTACCCCTGGGTTGTTCCCTCATGAGGTACAGTAGAAAAATCTCCTCTTTTGTTTGCACAATTGCTGTCTGCTCAGGTAGTGGCAAGGTAAAATAATCTAGCGCATGATTGTCTGATATCAGATTCAAGCCCTCAGTTATTTTACATTTCTCATGAACACAGGTTCAAGCAGCTCATCAAAATCGTTTTCCATAATTATGTTCGGTTTCAAAAATGTTAACGATGGCTGATTTAAAAAAATATTAATGGTTAGTTTGAACTGTTGTTTATGTATTTATGTTTGTAAATGACAGTACGGGTCTGATTGATCCTCAGAATTTCATCATATTCACAGTATGCCATGACTGTGACTGCTTCGAGGAGACTTTCTGATCCTCAGAATTTCATCATATTCACAGTATGCCTAACTGTGACTGCTTTCGGGTAGACTTTCTGTAAACTTCATGGATATACCTTCTTTTTTCATGTTGAATGATTTTCCTGCCAATTTTTCTAGTAAATAAAAACCAAACACTGTGTGCCCTCCCGGGGCCAGCCGCCATAAGTCAGCGGTAAAATTGATACTGTCATTACTGTTCAATATCCCCACTGCATCCAACAACTTGGTGTAAGCTTCCATGTACACAGTAGTTTTGGCTGTGTCAAACTGTAATCCTATGGCGTCACTCAAGTACTTGTCCTCACCCGCAAAAAGTTGAAGTTCTGTCATTTTATAATGATGAAAGTACAGAGTGTCCCTTTCCTTGTCTTCAGTGAACGCTGCGTTATTCACCAAAAACACAAACACCCGAGTGGGGAGAACGCCCTTCATCACATGCTGCACATTCAAAGTGCACAACCCTGATGGTACAACATTGTAATAAATCTTAGCTCTTTGAAAGGAATTACTGCGAGATGTGTCTCCCACTGTCGCTCAATTTCCAATCGTTGTGCTGACACCAGTTCCTCTCGTTCAAAGATCAGCACCGCCCGTTTTATTGCAATACCAAATCCTTTCCTTTGGTTGTGTCATCTTCCGCCAACATGTAGAAACCTGGTTTGCTTTTGGACAGTTTGATGTCCACACTGATCTGATTGGGTAAATACATGGGTGACTTGAACAGAAAACAAAGGTCCCATCAATTCAAACATTGCCCAGCTGTGGCATTCTGGATGAGTGTATTCCTTTCTTTCCAGCCGGTCAAAAATGCACTGCTGCTGTAATAATTCATAGCCGTAGTACCGGTCAGCTACTTATTATCATACCACCTTCAGGCCTTCAAAAATGTCCTTTTTGCTTCACTGTTGTATGATAATAAAGTTTCAAGGTAGGCCTTGTGTGGATATGTTACTGACTGGTCACTCACATTCACTTCCCTCACCCTCACTTTGGCATCCTCAAACAAAGATGACATCAAATTATTGTTGTTGACAGTTTGTCAGCTGTGGCGAGGGCTGTGGACCCATCCAAATTTTTCACTTCACATTCCAGTAGGAGTTATATTAAGTTTATATCCAATTATGTACTTGTATCCCCGTAATGTTAAATTTCAATAGGCCATATTCGGTAAGATCCCCGTAGGGCGTAATCGGATCTCCCATTTCTCTGCAATAGACTTTTGTGTTATGGGCATTTGGAAATAAGAAAACTCTAATCTATCCATCATTAATGATTCAGACATCTTCCTACTGCATGCACTTTGCCAATTTGTTTATCTAGAACCAATTTTCCTGCTCCCCCACTGTCCCGTATCTTTTTCTTCTTCTGAGTTGTTTTCTTCTTGATAAATGTTTTTCTACCGCGACCTGATTGCATTCGTCTCCTTGCTGCATCTAGTTGTTTTTTAAATCTGTAGCTATTTTATTCTTTTTCTAGCACTGATTCTCTTCACTGTGGATTTCACACCTTTACCAGCTACAATATCTGCCAATTCATCGGTACCCGCGCTTGCAGCTCCCTTTGCCAAACTTCTTGCTATTCCAGGACTTCTTGCTTTTGCTGCTTTAACACCTACTGTTAAACCAGTTTTAATTAATAAGATCAACCTTTGAGCTTACTCTGCAAATATGCCTCCTATATACCTCCCCCTCTTTGATAAAGTGATACCAACAAACACAGCATTAAGCTATAATGATACACAAATAAAATCTTTTTCAATGAGCAGAAATACCAAATTTTGTTGCTTATATGTACACTTTTCTATAAGACAGACAATCTCTTTCGCTTGAAATACAAATCTAACATAATTTCTCCTGCAATAAATTCTATTGGATACCCTAGTCCGTTATATATTGATATTTTTATGAAAATAATTGTATGTGTATTTACATCAACATATCTCACGTTATAAGGCTCTAAGCTGTCTACTTTCGATGGATCAATAATGGGACCAAATTACTCCCTATCATATTCGGTGTAACAATGTTAGCATACACATACATATGGAGAATTCTAGGTGGCACAAATGGAAAATCAGCCACTGTCTATGGTGTAGCGGACCCTGATGCAGGTCACCAAGCACCTGTATGGGGGTCATGATCTATTGACACTTTCTTACTTGCAAAACCAAAAATATGACATATTCGCCCTTGAATCTCAAACTTAGTTTGAAATTGGTTTCATCCATATTTCCCAGCGTCAACACCTTCACTGATCAATTCTATTCTTAACTTTGACACATGACTTATGTCTGCTGCCCACTGCTTCCCCACCCAAAAACCACTTGCTTCCATTTGTGTAGAAGTATCTGGTTGTTTCAACTCCACAATTCTTTTTTCTATCACATCGAGCTCGCCTGTAGTTTCAATAAGGCTCAACTTTTTTACCAAACTTGTTAAATATCCATACACATACACAATATCCATACACATTCCATTCAAATGGAAAGTAGGCATTCTGTACCCCCAGTCCAATCCCCCTCTAATTGAATGGGGTAGGGTGTTTTATGTCAAAAAATATGTGATTGATTGTTCGGATCAACAAGATTTGGTTTACTGCTAATGAAACTCTTGCATCTTTGAAGCCATTTTTTTCTTACAAAATTTTACGTCTCCTAACTTGCAATTCTATTTAACAGTCATGCCTTTTTCAAATCCAACAGGTATATGCCCTTATTCGTTTCTAATGAAAAATTAATAAAACTGATATTGTTGTTATCCAACGGCAAGTACCTAACAACTTTTGGGCTGTATTCTACGTCCCCCGTCATATTTATAGTCCATTAAGAACTTTTGGCCCTTGGACCCCTCCAACCCGACACCCCCGATTTTCTCAAAATCAGGGGTTATCCACACCATTCAACCCGAGAGACTCTTCACACTTCATTGACTAGCATCCAGCTATTGCTACACCATACACAACACAGGGGTAATCTATACCTTCTTATCTGATAACATCTTCATAGTCTATTCACAGTTCACTTGTTAGCAGCCAGCTACTGTTACACTGTACACAATAGGTCATTTATCTTATGTAGCTTGCTACATAAGTGCTGTTCAGTGATACGAATCAGATCAGTCCTTGGCAGAGCCTAAATAAAAAATATACATTATATGCTTGGGAGGACTTTGTGCAAAACCCATGAATGATTGATGGACCATTTTTCATAAGGATGGTTATTTCATCATGCCCAGTGAATGATAACCTTTCCTCTCACCATTCACTAAAACTGGTGCAATTATGTTACAATAGACATGAATTTTGTCCAGACTTGCTACAATATAAAGTACTGTCAGGAAAATTGAACTCGCAAACTGCCTACGTCACCAACATTCGCACACCATTTTTCCCTTGCAAAATGTCATTTGTAATTTCAGTCAAAGGTGCAATGAGTAACGACCGCGGTGTACTGCCTCAATATCTCCAAGCTTTTATTGTTGTATTTGACAAATTTACTAAAAATACATCATTTGGAAAAGAGGATGAATATTACCCACTTTCCAATCCCAGGTGAACTTGAATGATTTTTGAGGAGTGACCATAAAATCATAGGTTGTATTACCCAAGTACCGTCCCATATCGGCATTACTGGGTACTACCCATGTGAAGTCCTATTGAACCACCATTTACAAAATTGTCACCACTATCCTAGCCACTTTACAAAATATTGCTTCTTGGCACCAACACCTTTTATACGTAACACTTTTTCAATTTTGTACACTTCTGGCTGCTCTATCCTTTGGATAAAAAAGATCCTTCTATTTCTTCTCCCTCAAGGGCCTTCGATTTATACATAACTTTTCACAGCTGTTACCTCAAACACTTCCTGGGTCCAATTTTGATAATACCCCTTCCTGAATATCCCTGCTTCTTTAGATATGCAAACTTTGTTCCCTATTTCTAATATGTGTGTAGGTTTTTCTTTTTTTATGTCACCATAGAAACGTAGCCATACTATGTTTTGATTTTTCTCATTTACCTCTACAGGTGCTAAACCTATCGATTTGTGATACCGAGAATTATAGCCTTTTTTGACCAAAGGTAAAAAATTTAAACATTTTGGTATACCTTTAGATGTGAAATATTTCCATATCATTGATTTTATTGTGCGATTAAACCTTTCAACTATGCTTGCTTTCTGTTCACTATGGATTAAAAACAATTTTACATTATGTTTGGACAAAAGTACCATCACCTTGCTATTGTAAAATTCTTTGCCTTTATCAGTTTGCAATTCTAATTATAACCTGCTCTATGGAAAACTTTTTCTAAAGAATCTGCCACCATTTCCGGTTTTACTTTTCACCGGTTCCAACCATCCTTTCTTAGAAAATACATCAATCACAAATAAAATATAATGATAGCCTTTATTTTGTTTTGCTACTAATTGCATGTTCATTAAATTGGCTTGAAGTTGTTCTGCCTCACCAAACACCATCACTTGCCGCCGATAAAAATTCTTGCGTCTTGGCTTAAGAAGACTGTAAGTTTCCTAGTAACCTCAACCACTTCAGAATGTCCCCCTTCTTGCCCCCCTTGGATTTCTGTCTGAAAATGTTCTCTTGTCCTGCAAATCCAATGTGCACTGAAAGATTACACCAATCTTGTAATCTGACCTTTACGTTTGGCATCTGTTTCGTCATTTTCTTATTTTGATTATTATTTTTCCACCACAGCAAACACAGTTCCATTTAAGACAGCGTAAAATGTTTGTTAAACTAAGTGTGGGCAATCCAGCCATATCTGTTTTTATTCAAATTTTCATCCACTCTTTTAAAAGTCCTGTTGCTTCTTCATAAGTATTTGGTATAAGCTTTTTTTATGTCTGCTTTGATAAGTTCGCCCTAAGGTGGAGTTCATCATCATCGTCCTTATATGGGAATGGACTGACACACAACTCTCTCACCAACTCTCTCAATTCACGATTTTGAATCACTGAAAGTGGTCATCAGTTGTTGATAATGCAGACACAAATTCATCAATTCCTGGTGCCGTCAAAAGTCTCATTGGTGATGCACTTTGAGCTAATAAATCATTCAAACTCAATCCTTTGATTTCTTTGCCACCATAGATAAAAGCTCTTTTTTCATTAAACCTATCGCCCATTTCATTACATATAGCGTTCAGAAAGCTCCTTGCTTTTCCTTGCCCCTTTTCCGTTATCGATACCAACAATTCTTTGGGAATCTCCAACTCCTCAGAACCCGATGATTTGTATGGTAACAGCCTATTGGTGACAATAGTCGGTGTGGGTAAAAAAGGGGCGTTTGAGCATTGAACCGTAATGGCATTGAATCTTTTATGTTCTTTCAAAACATTGCTGTATCTATCAATTTTTTCATCATCATGCAAAGTGCTTTCATCCATAATCTTATTCATTTCTTCTTCAAGATTAAACACCAGTTTGTTTTCAGGAAGGGGTTGTTCATAATTCCTTTTCATTGCCATATATTCAGCATAAGGAATAACTATAGACCGCTTCATGTTCGTTTCTTTTTTGGTTTTGATTTCTTTCCAGTGTACATGTAAGTCTCTTTTTTCAAACAGAAATGCTGGTATATACCAGCCAAAGGGCCTATTGTTTGCAACACTGGTTTGATTACATGCTGATAAAAGTTACCACCCTCTTTGATTTTGACCCTTAACAATGGTTTTCACAAAAGCTTCCTTCTTCACTGTCTGTGGGATAGATTTATGAGCCAACACTTGCAAAATCTTAGAATAAGGACGCATACATGCTTTTTGTTTTTTGGTCAAAGGCACTATTCCTTTATTGATGTTCAAGGCAATCTCACCAAGTATTTGATAAAAAGCTGGTGATACATTTGTACATTAAGAATGTTGACTTTTCAGTTGATGTTGTGTCTAAGAAGTTAAAGGGTTTGAATTCAAATAAAGCACCCGGTCCAGATGGTATACAGCCTGCTGTCTTTCGTGAGTGTTCTGTTCTTTCTGTTTCCCTGAGTATTATCTTTTCAAAATGCTTTGATGTTGGTGTTGTTTCTAGTGATTGGAGAATTGCTAATGTCACTCCTATTTTTAAAAAGGGTGACCACAGTTTGCCTTGTACTTAGAGGCCAGTGAGTCTTACTAAAGTTGTGTGCAAGGTCATGGAGTCCAATGTTAAGGATGTTGTACTAGATCATTAACTGGTCAATGGTTTGTTGTATTTGTCCCAGCATGGGTTCTTACCTAAGAGGTCTTGTATTTCTAATTCATTGGAGTTTCTTGATGATGTTACTAAACTAGTTGATTCTGGTCATAATGTGGATGTTATCTATTTAGATTTCCAGAAAGCATTTGATAAGGTTCCATTAGGTAGGCTCATGATAAAAACAAGAGCACTTGGTGTGGAGGGAAAGTGTGCCAGTTGGATAAAATCTTGGTTAGTTGACAGGTCACAAAGAGTTGTTTTTAATGGTGAAGTATCTCCATGGAGGAAGGTTACAAGTGGTGTTCCTCAGGGTTCTGTATTGGGTCCGTTTCTTTTCTTAATTTTCATAAATGATATTGATGTTTCCCTTAGCTCCAGAATTTGTAAATTTGCTGATGACACTAAGATGTACAGGATTGTTGATGATGCTAGGGAATCTTCACTGTTGCAAACTGATCTGGATAAGTTAGTTTCTTGGTCCCAAACATGGCAGATGTCATTCAATGTTGATAATTGCAAAGTTATTTATGTTGGTCAGAACAATTCGGCTTTTGATTACTGCATGAATGGTTCAAATCTTGGTTGTGTTGATCAAGAAAGGGATCTAGGTGTTGTCATTACTAGCAATCTGAAGCCATTTAAACAGTGTGCTTCAGCAGCTGCAAGGGCAAATACAGTAGGATGCTTGGTTTGATTAGATAAAATTTGTTTCACTTGAGTATGCTATTCAGTCTTGGAGTCCCTTTTATGAGAAGGATAAGTTAATTTTGGAGCAGGTTCAGCGAAGAACTACTCCCAAAGTAAGGAATCTCTCTTATGAATCTAGGTTGTGAATTCTTGGTTTGACCACGCTTGAGTTGAGAAGAGTACGTCGCGATATGATTCAGGTTTTTAGCTTACTATCTGGTAGTGATGCTTTGACTTCCTGTTATTCTTGCATCTTTCAGCTAATCCTCACGTGACACGTGGTAATGATATGAAGTTGACCAAAAAGTTCTCACGGATAGATATTCTTCATTTGAGCTTTTCGCAAAGATTTGCTAATGAGTGGAATGGTTTGCCTGAGTGGGTAGTTAGCTCCAATTCTGTTCACAATTTCAAAGTCAATATTGATAAGTTCTTCACTAACTCTGGGCATCTTTGATTTTTTTTTTTTTTTGTGGTGGTGGTGATGTTAGTTTGGGCTTTTTATGGGGTGACTAACCTTTCTTAGCACGTAATCTTGTTATGTTTTGTTATGTACAAATTTTACAACATTCTTTAGTCTTCAAATTTGAGTTACAAAATGCAGCTAACATATCTTTATGCCTTTTTATATTATCAAAATTATGTGGACCCTCCATTATGTACACAACTGATTATAAAATACAATCAAATCAATTTCCAAACTTGTTTGCACATTTTTAAACACATCAGTGCGCAATCATAACTTATCAGATGTACCGGGCTTTAATGTAATAAATAAATTACCAAACATTTTAGATGTTGCTTCTTCGTACACTTTTAGGAAATGTTCTCCTTTTCTTTTACCAGGATACATTTGCTTAGCCATTGTATTGATAACACTCATATCTGCAGGGTTTTTAAATATTGACATGTCTTGCACCTTTGAAAAATAAATTTTGGACAATTAATATCACAGATACATTTGCATGGTGACTGACACATGTAAATAATTTGGTGACTACTTCACCCCCTTCTGACCCATTTCCAACATCAAATCATCAATGACGTCACATTATGTTAAGTTGTGTCAATCCTTTCCAAAAAAATCTGGAGGAGGTAAACCTTTCACAAATGCATAATTGCTTGGCACTGTATTGTATTTTTTCTGCCAAATCCCATAAAACCAATACACTTTGGAGACTGTCGGATTCATCATGAAATCTTCACTTAGCGCTTTCATTACATGAAATGTTTTACTGCTGCTGGTAGGATCGGCAACTATCCATGTGAAAGGTGCTTGTATTCGTGCATCTATGAACTCCATATTCCTCAGTACTACTACAAATGATCAACTAAATTCATCTTTGCATACATTGAGCTTTTTCTTATTTTTTACAGATAAAACATGGGCATCAACCAGGACAGACAGCACGTGAACCAGGCCGACAATAACGGGGGCAACAACACACACTTCTGCTAATGGAGGAAATAAAAGATAACAACATGATTGTATCAAAATAAAAAAATTGAGTCTACGTAATAACGATATGTTTGTATGATTGTATCAAAATAAAAAATATGTGTACAAAAATCGTTTCTTGTTTACTATTTTTTTCAACCAAAAAAATATTTACGGGGTTGGCCTTAGGTATATGTATTTACTGGTAAAAGAAAGAACTTCTGGTCTTACAATTGGTATTTACTGAGGACTGGTATTAGGTATTTACTGGGGACTGGTCTAAAGTATTTGCTGGGGCTGGTCTTAGGTATTTACTGGGGGCTGGTCTTAGGTATTTACTGGGGACTGGTCTTAGGTATTTACTGGGGACTGCTCTGGGGTATTTACTGGGGCTGGTCTTAGGTATTTACTGGGGGCTGGTCTTAGGTATTTACTGGGGACTGGTCCTAGGGATTTACTGGGGACTGGTCTTAAGTATTTTTACTGGGGGACTGGTAAAAAACTTGTGATCCCCCTACCCATCATGTGAATGATTTCAATAATCAGGTTATCGGAAAATTGTAAAAATTGGTACGAGGTTACCTTGTCATTTAAATGCTAAATAGCATCACTATCACTGTATTCATCAGGCTTAAATTTTGAAACTGGTTCTTCCTCCACATAAATCTACAAATCGATAAGCTGCATTGTAAAATTAAACTGTTTTCGAAAATGACTCAATAAAAAATATTTTGCTCCAGAAATCAACTGTTTCACAAAATGGCTCGGTAAAAATATTCTGTTTTGAAAATCAACTCGCAAAAAATATTCTACTTCAAAAAAGCAACTAAGTCAAATTTGGCTTTATAAAATCACAGACTTCAAAATCAACCCTCAAAAATATTCACTCCCAAAATGCACCATTATTTCATTCCAATTTTGGCATACTGAGTTTGTACACTGCACATTATCGTGCAACCAATCGGGCAATCACAGACTTACAAATATAGGAAGGAAAAATCATTTGTGATATCCTCACCTTCCGGAATTGTATAGGGAAATTCCACATGGTGAGCATTTGGTAAATTTGTACAATTGACAAAATCATGAATGACAAAAAAATAATCAACTGAGGAAGTAGTAAGGATTCTACAAATGTGAACATAAACTATGATGGCTTGGTGCAGAAACTATGATGGCTTGGTGCAGAAACTATGATGGCTCGGTGCGTAAACTATGATGGCTTGGTGCAGAAACTATGATGGCTTGGTGCGTAAACTAAGATGGCTTGGTGCATAAACTATGATGGCTTGGTGCGTAAACTAAGATGGCTTGGTGCATAAACTACGATGGCTTGGTGCATAAACTATGATGGCTTGGTGCACAAACTATGATGGCTTTGGTGCATAAAATATGATGGCTTTGGTGCATAAAGTATGATGGCTTGGTGCGTAAACTAAGATGGCTTGGTGCACAAACTACGATGGCTTGGTGCATAAACTACGATGGCTTGGTGCACAAACTATGATGGCTTGGTGCGTAAACTAAGATGGCTTGGTGCATAAACTACAATGGCTTGGTGCATAAACTATGATGGCTTGGTGCACAAACTATGATGGCTTTGGTGCATAAAATATGATGGCTTTGGTGCATAAAGTATGATGGCTTGGTGCATAAACTATGATGGCTTGGTGCATAAACTATGATGCCTTGGTGCACAAACTATGCTGCCTTGGTGCATAAACTATGATGGCTTGGTGCATAAACTATGATGTCTTGATGCATAAACAAAGATGGCTTGGTGCATAAACTATGATGCCTTGGTGCACAAACTATGCTGCCTTGGTGCATAAACTATGATGGCTTGGTGCATAAACTATGATGGCTTGGTGCATAAACTATGATGTCTTGATGCATAAACAAAGATGGCTTGGTGCATAAACTATGATGCCTTGGTGCACAAACTATGCTGCCTTGGTGCATAAACTATGATGGCTTGGTGCATAAACTATGATGTCTTGATGCATAAACTATGATGGCTTGGTGCACAAACTATGATGGCTTGGTGCACAAACTATGATGGCTTTGGTGCATAAACTATGATGGCTTTGGTGCATAAAGTATGATGGCTTGGTGCACAAACTATGCTGCCTTGGTGCATAAACTATGATGGCTTGGTGCATAAACTATGATGTCTTGGTGCATAAACAAAGATGGCTTGGTGCATAAACTACTGTATGACGAGTTGGTGCATAAACTATGATGGCTTGCTGCATAAACTATGATGGCTTGCTGCATAAACTATGATCTTGGTGCATAAACAAAGATGGCTTGGTGCATAAACTATGATGGGTGCGTAAACTATGACAACGTAAGTGGACGTTCGGTTTAATCTCTATATAAAGGAGGTACCACCCGGATGGTTGGGTGGCTTCTTAGATCTGAAAGCTCACGTAAAGGCTTTCAGTACAACGTATATGCTATACAAATATACTATTTCTTTTGGATTAACACCATCCACAACTAGACGTTTTGAGCGTATATCAATCATACAGTGTAGCTCACTTTTTAATTGAAAAAAAAATGCCTTTTTTGATAACAAAGATCTTAAATAAGAAATACATACTTTCAACTCCATTCTAACTTAAAATGCACTCTTTCAGTAATTTTGAAATTACAGACAAATCATATGATGAAAGTTAATACAGTGTCTACAGTAACTTTTAATGGCATATACTGTAAGTACGAAATTCATCAATAATGTGAGTCCAATTCGAGTTACCGTACTTTCTAAAAGAATTATGCTTTGTTTAAATTATGTCTTTCTTCAAAATGGCAATTTTCATCAACCAAGTTTATAACACAAGTAACAAATCTTCCTAGGTTTTTAGCAAAAATTCCCGTGTTCAGGTAAAATTGAGTTGAAAGTATGTAGGCCTGTCTCTTATTAAAATTTGATTTGATTTGATTTGATTTGATTTGATTTGATTTGATTTGATTTGATTTGATTTGATTTGATTTGATTTGATTTGATTTGATTTGATTTGATTTGATTTGATTTATTTGATTTTTATCTTCAAATCAGTTTACAACAACATATACAGTACATAAACCATAGCAAAAAGTTTGCACAGTGGAATATTCAAAAACATTTTGTGAGAAACATGAGTATAGAACACACACTTAGCTATAAACATGTGATGTGGTGAGTACAGTAACTGAAAGAAGATAATGGACCAGAAATAAGTCATCTTTTCTAGTCTGGCCCATGAAAATGAATAATAACAGTAATTATAAATACAACCCTAACCACCTCCCCTCCCCCATTCACCAGCCCAATGGTGCATAATGCACTTGTCAATTGTCTGATTCACCCCTACACCCCCAGACAATGTGAGTCATTGCACCAAGGAAGGTGACCAAAACATGTACATTGACGCACCCCTCAGTCACTTAGGTGACTGACAATTCTTGTGAAATGGGACCCCAAATCACTCACCTCTGTACAAAGTCAATGGGTCTGAAGTAAATTGACTCCCCCCAGTCACTCCTGTGACTGAAAATTTGGTACAATGATGCACATGTGAGTCATATGTGTTTCATATGTCAATGACTCACCTAGCTTTGACTGACATAGCTGGGGGTAGTAGGGGTGAGTCATAAAACTGACAAGTATATAATACCCCCTCCTTCCGTACACCGCCCCAGTACACCTTCACACCCCAAATACATCAACCAAGGAACCATTCCCCCATACACCTCCCATGGTATTCCCCCCCTCCCCCCCCCCCTCCGGTCCTTCCCAAAAGGAAAGAAAAACAAAAAAACACTTAGAAGCCTATATATGGAAAGGATACAAATCAAACTCTAATTGGGCATATTATTTAACAGATACGTTTTAAGTTTTTTTTTTGTAAATGTGTACAGCGATAACCAATTTTAACACAGGTACACATTGCACTTGAGACTGCATAATACGTGTTTGTAGTAAAGGAGTAGGCATTTGGTTTTAGCAGTAACAGCTCCCTGGTTTTGGAATAAGTATTAACTATTATGAATGGAGGGCAGTATTAAAATTTAAAAAAAGAATAAAAAGCTAAGGGAGGCCATGATAAAACTGAAATAGGAATATGACCCCTAGCAGTGGTGGGAGAAAAGGTCAAATAACTTGAGAATGCCTAATTGTTTGAATAGAAGTGCAGTGAGAGTCCAGTAAACTAATTTGCATATGTTCGTAAGGGCTTGCTTTTGGAGTTTGAATAAGTTGTTAAGTGAAGTGGTACTTCCCCACACAATACAATTTCAAGTGAGGGAGAATAATGGACTTGTAACGTCAAAAGGGTATTTTTGGGTAGAAAATGTTTAAAACAGTTAAGAATTTCACTCATTGTGGCTAGCCTCTTACTTATACAAGATATACATGTATGCTTCTTCCAGTCAAGTTTACAATCAATATACAGTAGGTACAGGCCTACCTAAAAACTGAGCACTTACCCTGTAGGCCTATCAAATAATGCAATAATAAATCTCTGTGATCAAAATAAATCAAAATAATGCATGTTATTTTAGCAAGTAAAAGTGTACGTGCTATGATATTTGCTACAAACCTCTAGCTGTAGATGGTGTCAATTCAAAACAAAAGCAAATCTCAAATTTTTATCAACACCATCAAAGCTAGAGAGGAATCTCTAAGTAACTTACGTTAGCTAACATTAGGCCGCCATAGTCTACAGTATGTGGACCAGCTGAGCGAAAGCCTGGACCAGTTCTAAAGAAAACGTTCACAAAAATTCTGTGTTCATAGAAAAATTACCAATACCACCAAAAATGTGTAAAATTTATTGCTTTCCACCTATAACAAGCATCGATATAGTTTTCATCGAACTCATTAGAAATTTAGTATTTGTGAGGGTGTTTTTTCTTGCCATATTTTGATTTGATTTTGATATTATGTAAACATTTTATTGTAAGTTTAATATTTTTGGTCATGGGACTAGGGCCTATACTAAAAAATTTAGTTCTAAAATGTGTAAAATGGAATGTTATGTCGTGCTCGCAGAGAATGATGGAATTTGTTGTTATATACACGATTATTCTGGTCTTACCTTAAGGCATTAAGGGAAAATTGTCTTACCTGGGAAATACATGTTAAGCCCTACCTACGAAGCCTACAAGTTATGCAAAAATATTGGTGATCAAATTAATTTTGGGCACTCTTGTTCAAAATTGAAAAAAAAAACATAAAATGCTTTGAATATACATAATTTGTACATGGAAAATGTAATTGCAAATTGTTCTGCAATCCTAAAAAAAAAAAAAAAAAAATATGGGACACTTAAGGAATTATGAAATAAAAACACATTTTTCCTTAGAACTGGTCAGTAGCCTAGGTACTCGAGTCTTATTCTTAACGTTAACTTACTTAACACAGTTAGGCCTAACGTTAGGCTACTGTAGGCCTTAGTTCCTTCTCAAAAATATGTAAAGAATTTTCCTTTACTTGCCAATCAACGGTACGATTCTTTTAATTCAGTAATTAAGCCGTAGGTTGGTATTTCCATTAAAATTAAACTTTCGAAAGTTTCCAAATCGCCTACAAACTGTAAGTTACTTTTCTTCAACTTCTTTCAAGTTCTATTTCTAACGTTAGTACATTTATAAAACAAAGTATGATTTTATTTAATTTTTATTTTACTTCCTTCTACAGCCTAGTACAGGGTAGCATCCTTTAATAACTGTGGTTCCAAACTTTAAAAAGAATTGATTAACTTTTTGTCATTGTGTGTTTTGGTGAAATGTGAAAACATTCAATTTCAAAGTGTTATCAATTTGTAATTTCTGCTAAAACTGTAATGTATGACTGGGCAGACAGCTCAAAATCTTTATTCAATTCTTAAAGGCCGCCAAATAATTTGATTGGGGAGGATGAGTGGGCAAGGGGAGGGCAAGGGGGAACGCTTTTTTTTTCTGCAGAAAAGAATTGCCGTTACAAATTTTTTCAGCCAATCATATACAAGAATGACGATGACGTAATTAAATATCAATATTCGTATACAACTTATGACATATCGTCTGACAAAATAGTTTGGGACTTATAGTAGGGTCATTTTGAGGGATTTCGTGACCATTTTGTTCGGACCTTTGTTTCTTGGTGGATTTGTCTTCGGGAACTAATTTAAAAAAAATATTAGTGTTGGGAAAATTGAGTAAATTGGCAATTTTCAAAATGGCCACCGTCCGCCATTTTAAAAAACATGAAAATTCATACCTATGGCCCCAAATAAACTAAAATGACAAATGAGGTGTCATTTTCACATAATTATGGCATTACAAATCCAATGGAACTCACATTGTACAGTTTTGGGATCCCCAGAACCCCCAAATCCAAGATGGCTGCCATCCGCCATTTTGAAAAACATAAAACCTCATATTTCTTGACCCATATAAGCTAAGATGACAAATGAGGTGTCATTTTTTGATAATTTTGACATTGCCAATCCAATAGAATGGTCAATGTACATTTTTAAAATCCCCATGACCTTTAAACCCAAGATGGCCGCCATCCGCCATTTTGAAAAAACAAGAAAACATCATATATTTGACACCAGATGAGCTATTAAAGACTGTCAAGTTAGGTACCATTTTAATTATATCATAAACATCTTTTTTGAATGAATACTGAAGAGTTAAAGGATTATCACAACCCTTAAATCCAAGATGGCCACCGTCCGACATTTTGAATATCCGAAATCCCCAGAAGTTGACTAATCGGGTGTGTTTTATAACAATTCTTGCAATGTAATTTTCTTGAAATTATAATTAATGCGATATGCGACGGCCACCATAAAAACGTTAAACCTTACAGTACATGTATGGCACTTAAGGTGGATATTGAAAGGGTTTTGATATCAATTTTAATGTTATTAGCCCACTGTTTATTTTACAGTTTAATGACACATGATATTTTAATATCTTGATCTAATAAGTTGTCATCCAGACACTATACTTCGCCATGGCTATGCAGTCTCTTCATACTATTCAAGCGTCGCTGTCTTCACTTATTTCACTGCAGGAGGTGTCAAGGTCACTGCCATCACTTTCACTGGTATTATCATGGTTTGCAGCTGTCTGTGGTGCTGAAGGTAGGGATATGGATGGCGGAAGTGGAAGCTGAGTAGATCGGATTGGCAAACACATGCCATTTACAAGATGCCATCCATGGCCAATCGGAGAGGGATGACTTTGGAGTGTGTAATGTCTTTGCAAATATGCAAGATAATTTTCTCTCTCTCCAAGTGTGGCCGGAGACTGTCTGAGTCAGGCACAAGTCGAACATCCGCAAGAGTCTTGCTTTTGGTATCACAATAGACGTATCTAATGACAAACCGCTCCAAATTAGTTATGACCCCTTGTGTCACTGGGAGGCAAGTTCCACATGCTGCTAACAGGTTGTGCGCCTCTTGAGACTTTTCCAGGCGATCTGCGATATGTCTCGAGTCTCTTGCTTGCTCCATAAAAGCCAAAGTTGTGGTCACATCCAGTAAGTACATGCAGTTGGATGATGGATGCTGCCATTGCCTCATTGCATAAACACCGGGTAGAGATCAGTTCGTGTTTGCGTTTCAACAACGTTAGTCCTGAAGTCATTTAAGCAACATATGCTGCTTGTACATAGTTGTCCGTGTCCTCGGTGTCAAGAACAACAGCTTTTGTATATCACCTCTGACCGCAGCACACTATATATGGTGAACATGGCAGTGTCTACCTCTGCATGATCGCATGAAAGTGCTGATACAATCTTGTCTGTTGTCAGGTTCTTAGTAGTACTACCCACTACACCGTAGATGATCTCAGTGCTAGTGATCTTTGCTGAGTTCTGGAATGCAGTTTGAATGAATGCTTGAAGACGAAGCTTGTTCTCAGGTTTACTCAGAAGAGCATGGAATTCCTTATTAGACGGAAATTTGTCCTTTGACTTCATGTAAACATTTCTGATTGGCAAATGCTTTTGGCGCAGAATTCTCTCACTGTCTTTGATTGAGTGGTTCTGATCATATGAATCGTTAACACAAATAATTCGCTCTGCATTCTTGTGTATTGCTAGAACAGAGCGCACCAGCTTTTGTGCATAATCTCCCTAAGTATATTTGGTACCATCTCCCTTCTCTCTGTCTTCTGTGGTAGGAGTGGTCAGGCGCCAGATTAGACCCATGTCAATAATAGATGTATAAACATCAGGCTCTGGAATGACAGTCATTGTTGATTTTTGCTGCAGCTTGCTCTTTTGTGTCTTACGCATAGTTCCATTAGCATTGGAGATAGCCAGACACTCAGCTGTAACCCGGTGCTGCAGCACATATTCAAGTTGAAGGGCCCCGCTTGTCTCCACCAACGCAAGAACAGAGGATAAGGCTTTATTTTCCATTTCCTCAGTTTTTCCTTTCACGTTCTCAACAGTGATTCTCTGCAGTTCTTGCTTTGAAAAGTTTTGTCGCTTGCTGTGGGGAACTCTGTCGTTGAGAGACTTGGACTTAGAATACACGCTCTCTTTCATAAACTCTTCTAATTTCCTTGTTCCATCCTTCTTTGCTGATTTGAAGTCAGCAGCGAGAATTGCCGAAGCTGGGATTCCAGATTGTAACGATTGAAGAGTCTGGTTTGTATGGTCAAATGGATCACACTGAAATTCTGACAGACATGCACTTATATCATGTCCTGCCTGTTCGTCCTTCTTCATTTTACTTGATGAGCTATCAGCATGCTTCACTTTGCCTTGTTTGTTGAGATCAGCATGGCAATGGACACTTGCTCTGACCCGATTTACATTCTTCACATTGCGAGTATTTGACAGGAGCTGCTTTTCATTGTTGAGAATGACCAGCCAACCAGACTTCAGCTTCGAGCCCTTATTCATTGTTGATTCTATCCATATGTCTAGAGCCACGCATGAATATGGTTTTCCATTCATTGATTGTGCAAACATGCCACTCTCCGTGAATGCAGCCTGATCTTCAGGAAGAGAATCAAGTACTGCGGTAAAATCGGGAAGATGCCTTCCGTACTTGTCATTGTCGTATATCTGCAACCACGGAAGCATCAGTTTTAGCGAGGATTTAAATTCAGTCCAATTACTTGATCTAAGTGCATGGATGTTTTGTGTCAGAATTTCCACCACTTCCATAAAGGATATCCAGTATTCTGCAAGAGAGGCACCCTCAAAATCCTTGAAGAGTGTCAACAAGGTCTTTCAACTCAGCATTGCTCTCCAACTCTGTGCATCAGAAAGTTCCTGTGCGTCGTTCGAATGATGGAGCTTAGCAATGGAGGCCTTTACCTCTTTAGATAAAGGAGCACCTTCTAATCTTTTGTCTAAGGCATGGTGGACCAGAGTCTCGTAGAATAGCCCCAGGCAGCGAACTCCACGCTTGACATGTTTTCCACGAAGGGCTTGGTCCACAGAACCATCTGCGATTACTCCTGCTGCCACCAACACATCTGAGATCCCAGAACCCTTAAACCTCTTGTACATAGCATTCATGAACGACATTTGAATGTGGAATGGTCCCATAAATGGTAAGATCTTGCTGAACAAATTTGGGTTCTCGCAGGCTCGCCAAGAGGGGGAGGTGAGGGGTGGGGGAGGGGAGGGGGGCTGGGTTGGCCCTATCGGGGGATAGGGGAATAAGGGACTTTCCCAATGCTTTATCATTGTTACTTCAAGTAATGGTATATGTTATTGACGCTTGAAATAATAAATCCCCCCTTGCTTGAAGTCGCTAGTGCCTACCCTGGGGGCACCGTACCCCGGGCCCGGGGCATAGGTGGGCCCATGGCCATTTTGGATTTGGAGTCCATGGGGAACTCGAATCGTTATAATGTACATTTTGTTGTTAAAATGACATTACGTTTGTCATTTATAGCTCATCTGGTGTCAAATAATATGACGTTTTCTTGTTTTACAAAATGGCGGATGGCGGCTATCTTGGGTTTAAAAGGTCATGGGGATTTCAAAAATGTACATTGACCATTCTATTGGATTGGCAATGTCAAAATTATCAAAAAATGACACCTCATTTGTCATCTTAGCTTATCTGGGTCAAGAAATATGAGGTTTTATGTTTTTCAAAATGACGGATGGCAGCCATCTTGGATTTGGGGGTTCTGGGGATCCCAAAACTGTACAATGTGAGTTCCATTGGATTTTTATTGCCATAGTTATGTGAAAATGACACCTCATTTGTCATTTTATTTTATTTGGGGCCATAGGTATGAAGTTTTATGTTTTTCAAAATGGCAGACGGCGGCCATTTTGAAAATTGCCAATTTACACAATTTTCCCAACATTTTTGAGAGGTTCATAGGAGCTAAAAAAAAAAAAAATTAGTTCCCGAAGACAAATCCACCAAGAAACAAAGGTCCGAACGAAATGGTCAAGGAATCCCTCAAAATGACCCTACTATTAGTAATTCCATGACCGTGAATGAATAACATAACTTTGCCGGAAAACAATGGAAAAAACCTGACACTACAGATATGGCACAATTTGAAATGTGCTACGAAGCGAATCCTCCTTTAAATATCGAGGAAGTAGTTAACAATATCTCGGTAAGTGGTGTTCTGAGTGAAGTTCTAACACTCGCTCCTTGTATGAAAATTAAGACAATTTATAATGTAGTAGTTAAGCGACTTTCTCTTGCATTAACACTTTCCCTTGACACGTGTTGTAGGTACTAAGTTTTTGGTTAGTGTGTAAAAATCAAGGTGGGGTACCATGTAAGAGTATCTGGCTGCTAACAAGTGAACTGTGAATGGACTATGAAGATGCTGTCAGTTAAAAGGTATAGATTACTCCTGTGTTGTGTATGGTGTAACAAAAGCTGGATGTTATTCAATGAATTGTGAAGAGTCTTTGGGTTGAATGGTGTGGATTACCCCTGATTTTGAGAAAATCGAGGGTGTCGGATTGGAGGGGTCCAAGGGCCAAAAAGTCTTAATGTTAATAGTCTTCCATCATATAAATGAGCACCTCACTGGAATATTCCTTTATTAAAGCAGAGCTACTTTCAAATACCCTTTGGGCCTTTTTGCAGATTTAAGAAATGATTGGTATGACTTAGTGGTACCACAAATTTGAATTACTCATAAAGCTACTTCCTGTCATTATCCACATCAAATTCATTTGTTAAAAATATATTAATAATACTTGTT
Organism: Chiridota heheva; assembly: GCA_020152595.1. Taxonomy (NCBI): domain Eukaryota; kingdom Metazoa; phylum Echinodermata; class Holothuroidea; order Apodida; family Chiridotidae; genus Chiridota; species Chiridota heheva. The sequence continues at coordinate 25,873 of JAIGNY010004488.1, forward strand.
ATTAATATAATAATTCCTATCACTTTGTTTTGCAAAGCACGAATCAAGAATAATCACAAAACAAATTCAAGAACATCTTATGAGGATTTATCTTCCAGAATGTGTGTCCCTCTGCCTGGTGTGGGGGAGGGGGGATTTAAGGAATAAAGGTATTTGTTCATTATATTTCATTTTAACAATGACAAGCAGAGAATTTTAGCTTTTGTAATTAGTCATCATAGAATGTGCTTTATGCCATTTTATTTGGAGGGTGGTAACATTCTTATTAGAATAGTATCCAAACAATAAAGCAAAATTACTTGGTTGACGTACAATTTTGAACTTTATCAGTGACCTGGAAGGACAAACCAATATTGGATTTAACATCCAAAGGCAAGAGATAGCCAAGAGGACTGAAAGAAATGAACTGATCAATGATTGAGTATGTCTATAAGGGTTTTTTTTTTTTATCATGGTAAAAACCAGACACAATGGTGCAGAAATTCTTCCAAAAATTAGGCCATTGAGTAGCATTTTTGTTTAACGGCATTTAAACATCACATTCCGTAAGTCTTTTTTTTTTTAAATGAACATGCTCATATAAAGTACAAGTGCTCTCCATTGGATAAAAATCCTATCATTAAGATGGGATGACTAACCCTTCTATCATCTTGTTAAGTCAGCAAAAGGTAATTAATTTGAAAAACAAAATGTCCTGCAAGTGTTTATATGACATCACATTATTGTAGACTTTAGTACACCAGTCACTTTTACATACTTCTTTGCCATTTGATATTCTTATTACAAGTCCACTGTAACGATTTCCACAAGTATCCTTCATTAATTGTTCTCATGACTGGTAATGATACACACGTTGGACCACAAGAATGAACAATTCTTGTAGAATCTTAAGATTCTTCAGAAAGAAAAGAAAAAAAATCAGAAATAAAATATCTTTAATTCAATACAATTTATTAAACAGATCAATATCAAACCACACTGTAAAAATCATGTCAATACTTAAAAACAATTATTTATAATCCTACAACATAGAAAAATTAAATAATATAAATACTTATATAAAGAAATTGCACAAAACCATATAAACAAAAGCTAAGCTTTTGAAACTCAACTAAAAATACTTTTTGTAAGTGTTCAAAATACATTTAATTTGTTTCTTTCAAAGATATTTAAATAATTTCATTACAATATAAGCAATGCTTTGTGTTGTACAAGAATTGCACAAGTACTAAAAGGGGAACAGACAAAACAGGTTTAATCAAATAAAAATTTTAAAAATAGAAAGGGAAATATTTTGGAACAAAGGTTAACTACAGTTCAAGTTTAATTTGACAACTGTTAACCACGCAAGGTGAAGATTGCATTGCTTCCTAAAATAGCTTCCTTCAGATACAAATTGTAGGTTTATCTGTGTCAATCCAATGAACAAAATTTCATACATTCAGTTACATTTAAATCACTCATACAGCATAATTGGCTGTAAATTTAAGAAGATTTGTTGGAGCAGTTCAGGAATTCGATCCTATAGCTGATCATCTTAAAGACAAAAAAAAAATGATCACAGGAAATAGAGATAGAGGTAAAGAGAGAAAATTGGAGGAAATCAAAGGAGCTGGCAGCAGAAAATCAGGGGCGTTAAGTTTTTCCAAATTTATATAGTTTGTTTGATGCGGGGCTTGGCGGCACCACAACAGCAAAGATCAAATTGTGCCTGAGAGGTTAGATCATGCCAGAGGCAGGAAGGAAAGAAAACAGGGGGAGATTGAGAGAAACACTGGAACTAAAAGGCAGAAAGCTGGGATCGAGAGAGGAAATGCATGGGTGAAAAAACAAAAAAGAGAGGGGGTGGGAGAGGAGGACTAAATATGATTGTAGAGGGAAGCATGATAAAGGAAGGAGATCATTTTATCCGGAGGGTTTTTCTGACTTGTGGGGAGCGAGAAAAGCTCTTGGAAGGTTGTACAGGGGCAAGCAAGGAGGACGTGATGGACTGTGAGGGTGCAATGGAAATTATTGCAGAGGGGTGGGGAAGCCAATAAGGAGGCGGGAGTGAGTAAGTGGGTGTGACCTATTCTCAGGTGGGTAATGAGAATGTTGTCGACACGGAAGAGGTTGTGGATGGTGGGTTTGATCGGAATGGTGGGCTGGATGACGTAGAGTTTGTTATCAATTTGAGTCCATGAGGTTTGCCAGCGGTCACGAACAAGGAGAAGCGATAAGCGGGTTGATGTCAGAAAGGGTTTGCGGAAATGGAGTAGGGGGGATGTTGGGATTATTCCATCTAAGATTGAGTAAAGAAGTAAGGACAGCCTTGGAGTCGGAGAAGATGGCAAAGTGGCTGAGTGGGGAGTACTTAATAAAGTTGAGGGCGAGGAGGATGGTCTTGGCCTCCGCTGAGAAGATGGACGAGTAATCAGGAAGCCAGCTACTGAGGGTGATGTCTTGGATGATGGCAGCAGCAGCAGCTGTTATGTATATCTTAACCAATAGAAATTCTATTACAATGTCTGTTTTCACAGAAATGTTCACCTACCGTGCACAAGCAAAAAAATCCCAAAAAGTCAATAGGTAAACATGTGCAAATTTTGACTTAGGTCGGGATTTAGTAGCATTAATGATATTCCATATCGCCGGGTTCAAGAAAGGTATTCGATTTAGTGTGAGACTCAACTTAAATACCCCCTAACTTTTCAGACACCAGCTCCTTTAAGGAAGAGAGAGGAGAGGCAGTTCCTTGTACAATAAGTCATAAGCGCCATCCAATTTGACAAATATTTCCGGCCCCTGCTGATTGGGACCGCACTAACTTTTGATCTACAATCAGGGTCATAGAAACCAGTGTCCATATCATTTGAAGTATCTGTAATACTCAGTGTGTTGCTGTGATAGATACAATGTCAAAATATTTGGGTACATTTCTCCACCAGAAAACACCTAACAACTTGCTCTCATACGTTGCTCATGTTGTTTTTAATTTTGAGGCATATCAATCTTTGCAAAATGTTTGCTCTCTCTCACTTATTACCAACTGAGATAGTTTTTAACCAATAAATTAAATAAATTTAATAATGGGACACTAACAGTCCATAGTACTATGTAACAGTCTATAGTACTATGTAACATTAAATAAAGTCAATACCCTTAATCCAATAGACTACAATAACTACGCAGAAAATATCATTCGGAGCTCAAAAAATGTAAAATACCCAAGATTGTCAATCTTTTGTTTCCAGTTAAGATCTGCAAACAACAAACCCTAAGCGAATTAGCTGTCTTTCTTTTGCATGATTCATATGTAATTCCTTCGCTAAGTCTATGACAAACATATCATTTTGTTCAGCTAAATCACATGAATAAAATGACTTAAACTTTATCAGCAAAACATTTCCATGACTACAGTTTATTGATGCTCCTTCATGTGTTAGAGGAGCTTTGGTAATTTTTTAAGTTTATTCAAATCAAGAATGTTATTACATGGTTCTCTATTCAGTGGAGGCAGGATGTTTTCATCGGAATCTTTCTCGAGGATATTTCTAGAAGGAAGAAACTGGTTTTGAGTTGAATGTTGATCACAAAACTGCTTGAGAGGAAGAGGATAAACTTGCTGTTGTGATGACTGGACCTCATTCTCAGATCCTTTTTCCATCTCATGTCTTGCTGCTTCACTTTGTCTCAATGGAGCCTGCTCACAGGAGCATCAGCCAAGCCATACTTCTCCATATATTTCTTACTTGCAAGGGACAACTCGAGAGGGGTCCTTGAAAAAGATTTGTCGTTCCACATATTTCCACCGAGCCTTACACCTGTTAGAGCTGTTCGCAAAAGTGCATTTACTCCCTTCCCATGTGCCTTTGCACTTTTGATCTCTGATGACAATGTAGCCAGCTCCTCGTTGCTTAAGTATTTCATGGCGATGGCATCCGCTTCCATGCTCAAATCCGAGGGGCTGAGGGTCATATCTGCTAGTGATGTGTAGTTTATCCGTGGATGAAGTTCCGGTATTGTTCCATAATACGACCTTAAGAGCAAAACACAAACAAAACATTGAATATTTAAATGAAATCTGCTGAAATTTGTAGCAATACATTTGTACAACTTATGATTATGATAATAACAGAAGGACAATGTTAATTGCAGATAAAGCAATACTATGTGTTAAAGAATATTCTTGTGGTCATGCATGTGACATGCATGTGACATACATTTCAGAGGGCAATTTATGAAACAAAAACATATTCCTGGTATTAGGCCAAGTATGAATCACACCATCTTATTTCCTAAAGTCTTAATGTATTATTGTAAATGATACTTTCAAAAAATGGGCAGAACTTGATGATATAAAGTACAGAGAATGGAGCGATTACTGATGGCTTGTCACAAAATGTCACATCACAAAATTTCAAATTTGTCACAATATTGTCCCAAATGTCACATCATTTTTGGCACCTTTTGCACAGAATGTCACATCAGTTTTGCCTTTGTCAAATTTGATTGGCATAGATTCACACAGAATGACCAGCTGACCGGTGATACTCATAGAAAAGATCATTTGGTTATGTCTGTTTCATGAAAAATGGAATCCACCACTAAAATGCAGCATCAAATTACCAATGAGTGTGAATGAAGGAGTAAAACATGTCAAAAAATGTCAGACAAATTTTAATAAATCTGTTTATGTTCATTTTAACACAAAATTTTCAAAATGTCTCAAATGCCAGATTTTTGGACAATAAATTTTGTCACAAAATGTCACCATGTTACAGACGCTTCATTCTATGAAAGTATATTATACCCCATCTAAATCATTCAAAAAGATGTCTCCAATCATTAGCAAGAGGTAAAGGAAACAAATACTTGTCTTAGTAGTGCCTTTATGACATCACACTATTGAATAAGACTTACTACAACAGTCACTTTTAACCGTTAAATACCCCAGACCAAGCATGTCACGCTCGATTGGGGACATACTTTTTCAAAAAATATTTTTTTGTCAAATAGGCCCACAGCAGTGATCTTGATATCAGTTGAAAGAGCTTGAATAGGCCTTTCAAAAAAATAACACTTTTTTGCAAAGAAATGGATTAAAATAGGAAGCATTTAAAAAATGCACAAAATTTCACAAAAAAACTTGTTCTTTTGCTTGAAAAGCTGTGAACAACTGTCAAAGACATCAAAGTATCAAATTCCGGTTGAATTATGACTGCCCCTACCATCAATTGTTTATTTTCATTGTTTTGCTCTGAGAAAAAAAATAGACTGGTATCAAATTTAAAGGAAATCTCACAAACAAACTAAATATAAAAAAATCCTCATTTTTCATTATTCACAAGAAAAAATAAAAGCTCAAAAAAAAAATTGGCCTAATTTCGCCTAAAATGTGCAAACTTGCATATTTTTGGCGATATTTTTTTCATTTTGACTTTTTTATTTAAAAGTTGATTGTCTTATCATTCATATAAACTAAACTTGTAGTGGTAGAAAAGAAAAGGAAAGTTGTGAAGATTAATTTTGAAAACAAAATTCTGATAATTTTTTTGTCACGTTTTGAACCCCTGGGTCTTTAAGGGTTAAACACATTTGCAGAAGTTTTGAAACAATTTAACATGATATCAAAGATGTTTCTTTAGAATTGCGTTTCTTCATTGTGCCTCTATTCTATGGATTGCACATGATTCCACAGGAATTTTTCTTTAATGCATACATTAAGTAACAAATGCGAATCAAATTTGAGTATGAGATACAGAATTTATCCCATGAAAAACAAATTACAAAACCACTATCCAACCCATTTTATGATTGTACCCAACACTTTAATTTTACCTAAATAAAATCGACTGATGCAACTCTACCAATACGTCGGACTGGACTTGGTGTGACATGAGGTTATTCGCCTCTTCCTGTGAGCCACCAGCAGGATGAGCCTCTTGTAAGGTCAGTTTCTCATCAGCCTTTTTTTCCAGGAGCATTTGGTCGACTTGAATCTGTATGAGAGAAGAAAGTGTGCACTGAACAATATAGTGTATTGTACCAAGTTAATTTGATATAGTAAAACAGTGGATGTATCATGTATAGAGCACTGATAATATATCTAAATGAAAAACTTACTTTGAAGCATTTTCAAGAAAGTGTTTAAAAAAAAGTTACCCTTTTCCTTTAAATTAGGGTCAGCACTTGCTGAGAGGGAAGATAAAAGGGTAAGCCTACCAGGGTTCTAGCTAGACAAGTTTGAGTGCCGGGCTCCAGTGACAATCCAGAGTGACCTCCTAGACCCCCTCCCATGAAGAACTGTTTGAATTTAGTCCACTTCTATTGACAAATTGTCAACAAAAAAATTCTTTTATCATTATTATTATGTACAATGGCTATTCAAAATACAATGGCTATTCAAAATACAATGGATATTTAACTGTCAAAGTTCCCCCTCCCACCCCCCCTCCCCCTCTTTCTAAAAAAAGAAGAAAGTACAACATATGCCGGAAACTCTTCTCTCAATTTCCATTGTTATTCATCTTGCCCAAAATTTTTACCGCTTTTATTTTCGTGCTAGTTTCATTCGACGAAAGTCATGCGGCACATGTTCCTATAAACTACGCAACAACTTTTGTCAGTATCAAATCCCCCACAAATCAAAAGAATATCGATCAGTCCGTTATAATGTTAAGTGTATATGGGGTTTATAACAAATGTGATTGGTTACTTACATTTTGACCGGTCAATAAGCACGCTTTTGGGGGTGTAATTTTTACTTTGTTAAAGTTTGTTTGTATGGTAAGGGACGGACTTGGCAAGCTGCCCAGCATTGATTCACAAGGGTTAAAATGTGAACCTGAACTGTGTGCATGTAGGTATGTTTATGCAAAGAGCTTCATGTATGGGTGATTTTATGATAATATGTACATTTAATTGCATTAAATTTCTATAGTTCAGTTGTTTTGCTCGGAATTTAATGTGTGTAATGTATGTTATGTTATGTGTGTAAATCAGTGGATGACATAAATAGAGCGAGATTAAAAGGAGATCTGTTTAAACACTTAATTATTTAACCGAATTGAACTTTTGAGTGCTGGGCGGAAGAGTGAATCTTAGAGCCAAGTGCTGGGCTGGAACTGCGAGTCCTGGGCGGGTCCGCCCACAGCGCCGCCCATTGTAGCTAAAACCCTGAAGCCTATACTTTGATTTGATTTGATTTATTTGTATCTTCAGATCAGTTTACAACAACATATACATAAATCATAGCAAGAAGTTTGGACAATGGAATATTTAAAAACATTTTGTAAGAAACATGATTATAGAACAAACACATAATAGCTATAAACATGTGATGTGGTAACTAAGTGAAAGAAAATAAAGGACGAGAAATAAGTAATCTAGCCTAGCCCTTGAAAAAGAATAACAATAGCTTTATCACACCCTTAATACAAGCCTATACTTTGGGATATTTATTTAGCTATTTTCAATTTTCAGTCGTGGACAAAAGAATTATGAATAATAGTGTTTACACGGGTAGTCGGGTACCCAAAATATCCGAGTACTCGACCGATGGTGTTGTTTACCCGCTTCCGAAAATACAACCTGGGTATGGATTTTCATAATATTACCAATTGCAGACTGTTTCTGTTTCAGAATTGTATGTTAAAGAATAATTCTTAACTTACAAGAATTATAAAGAGTTTGTTTCCTTTCTATTCCAAAGCAATACAATAAAACGATTACAAAATATTGTCACAGATCGCAGAAATGATATTAAACAAGCGATGTAGCTAGTAGTACTACATGTTCTAGTAATGCAAAACTTAAACTCTCTAAACTTCACTGAAGATAAAAAAAAATCTCAAAACCAGCGCACAACAAGCAGTGTATGTAGTATGCTGCAGAAAAAAATATATTGCGGTTATACAGTACCAAACAATTTTGAAAGCGAGTCTGTTATTTGCTGAAAAAAATGTAACACCTATAATGAACAAATCACAAGTTGTGTTCAAATGAAATTGTTACTTGTTACTGAGTGTGCACATAACAGAATCGTGGAATTAGTTGAGTCAGTTCCCAGCATAACGTTAATGAGGTGAAATCGTGAATTATTCCAGAATACCAAGTGACCTGTCCCATGAAATTTGAGGAAGTGAATATATTAGATGGTATTTTATAAAGACAGTTAAATAAAAGAGACAAGAAACATTTGTATTCTATTTCTGTATTGAAAAGAACAAAGATACAATTGAAAAACAAGAAATATCACAAGATTTTACAAGGTACACTGTTAGAATTTAACACATACTACTTCCGCAAAAATACTGAAAAACCTTGTCGGCACGAGGATACCTAACCGATAATGCAGGTCGGGTAACCGGTCCAATTTTTGGACCAGTGCAAACATTAATGAATAACTTGGGCTATAAATTTTCAGTCTATTGCACTCAACGCCACCAGTATTTAAACTCACTGATAAAAACATTCTTTCAGAATCCAAATGCAATCACACACATGCTCTGGCAATGGAGTAATTCTGCCGGTACTATATGACCAAAACTAATAGAAACACAACAACCAGTCAAACAGCTTACAATACAATGAACAGCCACTCCATCTGATTTTATTATCACATTATTCAAATATATTATAAATCTTCCAACACACCCCCTAATCCAATTGAAATGTTACTTACCAGGAGATTTTGGTAGAATTGTTTTTCATCCTTGAGCAGCAAGCTGGGCATTACTACTCCTTCATGATTGACACTGTCCTCTCTAAACACATCTTCATCTTCATCACTGACTGACATTTCTGAGACAGATAGAAACTAGAACGGTAAATACCATCATGGTTCGCATGCCCATGCAAATTAACACCCATATTATATGACCTGGCCATTTATAAAAATGGCATCTCACACTAAGTCCCACATGGCGTCCCATGTACCACATGGCATCTCACCCCATGTCCCACATGGCATCCCACCATATCTTCCACATGGCATCCCACCCCATGTCCCACATGACATCCCATGTCCAACGTGGCATTCCACCCTATGTCCCACATCCCATGTACCAAATGACATCCCACCTCATGTCCCACATGACTTCCCATGCCTTGTCCCACATGGCATTCCACCATATCTCCCACATGGCAAACCACCATACAGTGTCTCACATGGCATTACACCATATGTCCCACATGGCATTCCACTATATGTCCCACATGGCATCCCACGCTATGACCCACATGGATCCCATCCTACATGTATGTCCCACATTAATCCAACCATATGTACCACATGACATCCCTTCCTATGTCCCACATGGCATCCCTCCTTGTGTCCCGCATCAGTGGCTTCCCACCTGACGTTCCACATAGCATCCCACCATATGTTCCACATGGTATCCCTCCTAATGTCCCAATGACATCCTACTTATTGTCCCACATGGCATCCCCACCTTATGTCCCACATGGCGTCCCATCCCATATCCCACATGGCATTCCACCATATCTTCCACATGGCATCCCACCCCATGTCCCACATGACATCCCATGTTCCACGTGGCATTCCATCATATGTCCCACAGGGCATCCCATCCTATGACCCACATGGCATTCCACCCTATGTCCCACATCTCATGTACCAAATGACATCCCACCTCATGTCCCACATGACATCCCATGCCTTGTCCCACATGGCATTCCACCATATCTCCCACATGGCAAACCACCATACAGTGTCTCACATGGCATTCCACCATATGTCCCACATGGCATTCCACCATATGTCCCACATGGCATCCCACACTATGACCCACATGGATCCTATCCTACATGTATGTCCCACATTAATCCAACAATATGTACCACATGACATCCCTCCCTATGTCCCACATGGCATCCCTCCCTGTGTCCCGCATCAGTGGCTTCCCACCTGATGTTCCACATAGCAGTCCACCATATGTTCCACATGGTATCCCTCCTAATGTCCCAATGACATCCTACTTAATGTCCCACATGGCATCACATCCCGTGTCCCACATCCCATGGCCTCCTACCCTATGTCCCACATAATCTCCTAACCTATGTCACACATGGCATCCTACCTTATGTCACACATGGCATCCTACCTTATGTCACACTTGGCATCCCAACCTATGTCACACTCTGTGTCACTCGTAGCATCCCACCATGTCCCACATGGCATTCTACCCTGTTCCACATGGCATCCCACCCCATGTCCCACATGGCATCCCATTCCATGTCCCACATGGCATCCCATTCCATGTCCCACATGGCATCCCACCCCATGATATCCCATAGGCCCCATAAGAAGTCTCATTCTAGCTATCAGTCCCTGATTGAGCATACTATGTATGAAAGTGTCAGTTCATATAATAACTTAAATATGCAAATGACTTGTTGAAATGGGGTGGGACGCCATGTCCCACATGACATCCCATGTCCCACATGACATTCCATCCCATGGCAATCCACCTATGTCCTGCATGGCATTCCACCACATATCCTACGTGGCATTCCACCCTGTTCCACATGGCATCCCACCCCATGTCCCACATGGCATCCCACCCCATTTCCCACATGGCACCCCACCCCATGTCCCACATGGCATCCCACCCCATGTCCCACATGGCATCCCACCCTATGTCTGACATGACATCCCACCCTATGTCTGACATGACATCCCATAAGCTCCATAAGAAGTCTTATCCTAGCTATCACAGTCCCTGATAAAGCATACTATGTATTAAAGTGTCAGTTTATATAGTAACTTATATGCAAATGAGTTGTTGAATAAGGAAAAAAGGTGAGAGTCAAATAATTATGCCTGATATAGCCCTTGGTGTATACAACATGGTAAATATTAAATCATATGTCCTTCATGGCCCCCATCCATGTCCCACATGGCATCCCTCCCTGAATCACATCCTGTCACACTCCCTGACTAAGCATATTAAATAAAAAAGTCTGGTTAGGTCATAATAGTGTAGCAACTTTGGGCAAATGAGCACAATAATAAAGGTGGAGTTTAAAAAATCATGCCTGATACAACTGTTGGTGCCCAAATATTTTAAAGAATTTTAAGGATTTTAAATCTTGAGTGCTACAAGAGAGACTTGAAGATCTCTGAAGAAAATTTGAAAATTATATCATTTTACAGTTATCTTCAAGAAAATATCACATGTATTGTAGACTTTTTAAGGAAACTAGTCTTCAATCCTATCTTAGGTATCTCTAAAAAACTTCAACATTTTATAAGGAAATTCTAACCTTCCATAAGGATATCTGAAGAAACTTTAACTTTTTCTGAGGAACTCTGAAGAAACTTTAACATTTTCTGAGGAATTCTCAAAAAACTTTAACATTTCTGAGGAAATCTCAGGAACGGCCGGCCGGACGGACGGATGTAATCGCCATTACATAGGTTCGCATAATGCTACGCATGCGAACCAAAAACATCTCAACTATTTTACAATGTGATTGTTTGTTTGTTTGATGAGAGTTTAACGGCACCACAACAGCAAGAATCAAATTGTTCCTGAGAGGTTAGATCATTCCAGAGGTAGGAAGGAGAGTATACAGGGGGAGATTGAGAGAAACACAATAACTAAAAGCCAGAAATCTGGGATCAAGAGAGGTGTATGGGTGGAAAAATGATGTAGAGAGAGAGGGAGGTGGGGGGGTAGGGGTGGGGAAGGAAGACTAAATATGGTTGTAGAGGAAAGCATGATGAAGGAAGGAGATAATTTTGTCCGCATAATTTTTTTTGAAGAGCTCGGCTACCGAGTTGTGGGCAGCAAGGGAAGCTCATGGAAGGTTGTACAGGGGGCAAGCAAGGAGAATGTGATGGACTGTAAGGGTGCAATGGCAATTGTTGCAGAGGGGTGGGGGGGAGCCAGTAAGGAGGTGGGAGTGAGTGAGGTGGGTGTGACCTATTTTAAGGCAGGTAATGTGGACATTGTTGACACAGGATAAAAGGTTGTGAGTAGTGGGTTGATCGGAATGGTAGGCTGGATGACGTGGAGTTTGTTTTCAATTTGAGAGTCCCATGAGGTTTGCCAGCGGTCATGAATAAGGGAAGTGATAAGCGGTTTGATGTCAGAAAAGGTTTTGGGAAAAGGGGTAGGGGGAAGGGTGAGGGCAAGCTTAGCAGCTGCATCAGCCCTGTCATTACCAGGGATGCCAACATGGCTGGGTATCCAGAAGAAAAGAATATGTTTCCTACAGAGGGGGGGGGGGGGGAGGAAGGAGTTTACGGAGGATGAGGTGAGATGTGGGGTTATCCCATTTAACATTGAGTAATGAAGTAAGGTCAGCCTTGGAGTCAGAGAAGATGGCAAAGTGGCTGAGCGAAGATTGTTCAATAAAGTTGAGGGCAAGGAGGATGGCCTTGGCCTCGGCCAAGAAGATGGATGAGTAGTCGGGAAGCCTGCTACTGAGGGTGATGTCTTGGATGACAGCAGCTGTCTTGTCACCTTCCTTGGAGCCATCAGTATAGATGGAGGTATAGTTTGAGAGTTGTTGTTTGATTTGGTTGTGGAGGTTGATGAAGAGGTTACGTGGGTTTGGGTTTTGTGATGAGTGGAGAGGTCCAGGTGGATAGTAGGGAGGGGGTTGGCCCAGGTTTCCTACAATGTGATATATGAGAAACATCTCAACTATTTTACAATGTGATATATGAGGCAATGATGTTGTCACATGCTATAGCAATCTCTTAGCAAAGTCTGTAAGCCAGTTGACAGCCAGGTGCTCAGCCTCATAACAGACGTCCATGCCACCATTAGGGCATGAGAGTGGGCAGTTGAATACCATCTGATGCATCGTCTGGGGTTTACCATAGTCCCAGAGTGGTGATGCGCATGTCCCATGCTTGAAAAGTGAAAAGGCTGAGCACTGCGGCATAGCTCCATATCAGTGCAGAACCGGCTGAGAAGGCAAGATGGAGGGGTGCTCAGTCGAGCGGGTGAACTTTCTCTCTCTGTTGGGTGGACTTTGACCGGGGTGCTCAGATGAGTGGGTGAACTTCTCTCTCTGTTGGGTGGACTTTGACTGGGTGAAAGTCTTGGTGGATCTTTGAGAGTATTGCAATGTTTATGAAATAGCGAAAATGGATTACAGATATTCTTTAGTTCATATAGTTTTCAGAAAATTCAATTTTTAACTTGTGTAACAAATTTGGTAAAATAACCAGCATAGCTGTATACATCTCAACAGACCATCAAAAACAGACACCATAGAGAGAACATTTACCAACAAATATTTCAAAATATCTTGAACATAATAAAAAAGTAAAAGAAATCCTTTGGAAATTGGGAGAAGAAAAAAAACAGAAATAAGTTTTCTTTGATGTTCAGACCAATTATTGAAGACAATGAGCAAATATCTTATTTCATTTGTTACGTAGCTGTTCCATTTTCTCTCGTAAATCTTCCTTTAATGTCATGTCAATATAGTCGGAAGAAAATGAAGTTATCTTTGTGAAGTCTATCTAAACTACCCCCAGCAAAATCTAGCTGGAAAGGACATTTTTAAAGCCATCAAGGGATGAAAACAATAACCTGAACAAATTAGATTAAACAGGGGATTTCCATACAATCAGCAGGGCTGATTGGCCGGACAAGCAAAGCAGCACCTGCACTATCATTGTAGGTGAGCAAAACGTAGTGTGAATACCATTACCTGTGTTGTAGTGCTGGTACTTGTTGGGTGGCATTATGGTGCTTGCGCTCTCCCCGAGCACAGGGCTCCTGAAGGATGGCATTGGAGGGGTGCTCAGATGAGTGGGTGAACTTCTCTCTCTGTTGGGTGGACTTTGACTGGGTGAAATTCTTGGTGGATCTCTCTGTGGTGAGTGGGTGTAATGTGAGCCTCTGGTAGGAGAGCTAAATCAATGTAAAATAAATATCAAAAACACATTCAATGGACATTGTTATGTTAGCGATTGAAGGAATCATGCATAGCATAACTTAGACATTTCATCTTTTGGTTTCTTCACTCAAGATTATGCACAACACTAAGGATATGTGCTACATATCAAACTGCCAACATGCTATGTGCTGGAAAAATTCAAGACATTTAGGTGCCAAAACTTTTGTTACTTTAATTCAAAAACATTAATGTGCACAGAAACCTGTTTTATCAAGCAGAAACTTTTGTTTTATCAAATGCATGTGTTTAACTAATCCCTTGTAATATGTTTGTTTGTTTATTTGATAAAGGCTTAATGACACCACGACAGCGAGGGTCAAATTGTGCCTAAGAGGTTAGATCATTCCAGAGGTAGAAATAAAATAAAATAGGAGTCTGAGAGAAGTACAGGGACCAAAAGCCAGGAAGCTGGGATCGAGAGAGGAAGTGCAGGGTGCTAAAAAAGGCAAAAGTAGGTAGAGGGGGTGGGAGAGAAGGACTAAATATGGTTGTAGAGGGAGGCACCATGCAGGAAGGAGATAAGTTTTTCTAAGGTTTTTTTTGGAAGAGCTCGGCTATGGAGTTGTGAGGGGAGCTCTGGGAAGGTTGTACAGGGGGCAGGCAAGGAGGATGTGGTGGACTGTGAGGGGCAATGGCGATTGCTACAGAGAGGTGGGGGGTAGCCAGTAAGGAGGTGGGAGTGAAGGAGGTGGGAGTGTGTGAGGTGAGTGTGACCTATTCTAAGGCGGGTAATGTGGACGTTGTCGATACGGGAGAGATTGTGAATGGAAAGTTTGGCTGGAATGGTGGGCTGGATGACTGGAGTTTGTTGTCAATTTGGGAGTCCCATGAGGTTTGACAGCGGTCAAGAACAAGGGGAGTGATAAGTGGTTTGATATCAGAAAAGGTTTTGGGAAAGGGAGTAGGGGAGGTTGAGGGAAAGCTTAGCGGCTGAATCAGCTCTGTCATTTCCGGGATGCCAATGTTTTTGGGTATCCAGAAGAAAATAATACTTCTCCTGCAGAGGGAGGGAGGGGGGGGGGGCGGGGGGGAAGGAGTATTACGTACAATGTGAAGAGAAACCCATTACTTGTGTATGGCCCTAAATATACAGAAGTCTAGTGCCGGTTAATATCTGACATCCATCCCCTTTAAAATATAATTAATGAAAACAAAACTGACAGACCTCTAGCTTGCTGTTTAACAGGGGTGGCCCAACCCACCCCTCCGAGAACCCGCCCGCCCTTCCCCACCTCCTTGAGGTCCGTCCTGCCCCTCATTAGAAAGAAATGACAAAAAAATAAGAAAATAAATTTTAAGATTTTTTTTTTTTTTTTTAACCATTAACCTCATAAATGAAATAGCTTACATGGATACAGAACACAGAATGATAGCATAGTAAGCAATTGTCATGTTTGGCTAATGACTGGCTCTTATCAGTCAGAATAGCTTCATTGTGAGGTATGATTATAGTTAAAATCCCAAAAGTTCATTAGGGGCTTGAGCCTTAAGGGGGGCCCCTAGACTGCTGAAAAGACGCAACGCTTCGCGCACGCATTAATGTACCCTTCAACAAGTCTAGCACCCTGCCCCTTTTTAGATCAAGCTAGGGGTCTGAAACATATGGTTAAATTTTCTGGATTAAAATGTAATTGCAAGCCATCTTGTTCTCTTTGCAACTTTTAATGCGAAATGCTGCTTCTTCTACAATTGTAACTGCAGTATAATCCATGCAAAGATCTCAATGATATTACAATGAATATCAGCACATATCAACGTGAACTTCATTTTCATCCATGTACTTCTCAGCCTTGATACTATCACTTGAATGGGTAAAAACAAAAGCACTATCCTTACCTGTGGGGGGAAGATGTCACACTGCCAGATCCAGGGAAGCTTTTTAATTCAACCTTATCCAGACTGTGGGTGTCATCCCCTGTAGTTTCTAGGTCCACTTCAAGTCTAGGGTCTCGGCTCAGAAAGGATGACGTGGAAGTGGTCCTACTTTGCTGCCAGTCATCTGCAGATGACTCGGCGCTTCTTTGACCTTCTGGTTGAGAGGTGTTGCTGCTCTCTCTGTAGTTGTCATAGTGATGTTGTTTCAAAGGATACTGATTGGTTTTCTGTTGACTTGCATCGTTATGACTTGTGTGACTCTGATTTGAGTTTGAATTAGTTGTTTGGTGTTGACCCTCATTATATGATGGACTTCTATTTAGCCTCTGATAATCAATATCTACCTGATGCTGATCTGGACTGTGCTGACCTTTTTGGAGCTGGTTGGTACTATGATAACCTGCTTGGTGATGGTTTGGACTGGACAGACCTGACTCATTATGTTCAGAATCAGCTTTTATTGAATTTGGTGCATCTGAATTTTGCGAGTGGGTCATGTGACCATGTTCTATACCCCTTGAGTGTCTTTTCTCATTCTGATGTGGTTCTTTTGATTTATTCTGACCGGCAGTGTTTTCTGTCTGTGGGGGACTAGGATGTGGAGATGACTGATTGTATGTGTGCATACCTGTTGGAGCATACGCCCGATGTACTGACCCAGACTGGGGTGCAGAGGGGATTTGAGGCATCACAGGTGGTGTAAATAAAGGTGATGTCACATTTGCACTCTGCATCTGAAGCAGGTATTTAATCTGTAGAAAGGAAAGAAATATTAAACTCCAAATTAGAAATTTGGAAAATCATATGAAATCAATTGCACGCTATCAACACCCATCATCAAGATGCTCATTCAGATTTTAAAAGAATTAGTTCAGGGTCAAACAAGTCTACCTAGTATGAAAGAGGACTTCAAAAGAAACAAAATGGTGAACAAAGTATTAAGAAATCTTATTCCATTAAGGATATCTTCAAGTTTAAAGTTTGGTAACATATGTGTAGAAACAACTGAAATCAGACTAGTTGTGATGTCACAGCCTCAGATTCCTCAAATTCTATAAGTTTTCAATCATATTTTTTCCTGCAATTTTGTGGCTTAAAAACCATTGGATATTTCTGGAAAGTAGTAAAATAGAATCTTGTGAGGGTGATCATAATTTACCACCTGAAGAAGGTTGGAGGGAAAATAATTTAGAGTGAAAAAAATAAACAAATTTTCTTAAAAATACATTAACAATCGTTAAGATGTAAGGATGAAGATGCCAACTTCCATAGTAAACATACTAACACCAGTCACTTCTACACAGATAAGACCCGAGCTTTAAACTTGAATAAGGAATAAGATTTTTGAATTAATTTGCCATTTTGTTTCTTTTAAAGTCGCTCTTTCATATAAGATGGACATGCTTGACCATTAAACTAATCCTTTTAGCAGTTGAGGTAACAAACCTTTGTAACTATGATTGTTTATTTGTTTGTTTGATGAGGGCTTAACAGCATCACAACAGCAAGGGTCAAATTGTGCATGAGAGTTTAGATCATTTCAGAGGTAGGAAGAAAAGAAAATAGGAGTCTGAGAGAAGTATGGGGACTAAAAGCCAGGAAGCTGGAATCAAGAGAGGAAGTGCAGGGGTGTAAAACAAAAGGGGTAAAAGTAGGTAGAGAAGGGGCGAAAGGAGTTTACGGAGGAGGAAGTGGGACAAGGGGTTATTCCAGTTAAGATTGAGTAAAGAAGTAAGGACAGACTTTGAAGATGGCAAAGAAGGAGTGGCGAGTAGGATGGCCTTAGCCTCGGCTGACAAGATGGACTAGTAGTTGGGACGCCTGCTATTAAGGGTGATGTTTTGGATGACTGCAGCAGCAGCTGTCTTGTCGCTTTCCTTGGAGCCATCATATTAGATGGAGGTGTAGTTTGAGAGCTGGTCTTTGATATGGCTGTAGAGGTTGATGAAAAGGTTGGGGTGGGTTTGGGTTTTATGATGAGTGGAGAGGCCCAGGTGGATAGAAGAGGGAGGTGGCACAGGGAGGAAAAGTTGGCTAAGGAGCCAATAGTGGCGGGGTTGATGCCAAGACGTTGGAGGTCGGGTTTGATGCATAAGCTCAGGGAGGGGATAGGGTTTTAGTCCTATCAAAGAGGGTGGAAAAATTGGGTACTTAATGAGGATTTAAACAGGGTTCTGGGTGTTGGTGAGGGCTCTAAAAGCATAGGAAAGGCTAAGCTTTCTACACCTTAGCAGAAAGGGAGGTTGTTGGTTTCAATGTAAAGGCTGGTGATGGGGTCCTGTGGGCACCCAGACAAAGCCTGAGGGCTTCATTTTGGATGGTATTGATGTGCTTAAGGTAAGAGTTGCGAGCGGCACAGTAAAAATATTGCCGTAGTCAAGCTTGGCAGGAATAATGAGCTTCAAGATTTTGAGGACAGCATGGGGGTCGGCACCCCAAATGGTGTTGGAGAGGAGGCGGAGAATGTTGAGGGAGCTGTTGCATTTCTGTTTTAGGTTGGTGATGTGCTGCTTGTAGGAGAGCTTGGGGTCTAGGGTTAAACCTAGGAACTTAGTGTGGTCAACTTTGGGGATCCAATTGCCGTTGCCATTGAGGATCGAGTTGGAGTTGTTGAAATGACAGAAGTGCATTCAGACTGTATTGTCTTTGGAGAATTTAAAACTGTTATTGTTGCACCAGTCTTGCAGCTGGTTGAGGCTAAACTGGATCCTATTTTCAAACGAGAGAAAAGTAGTGGAGGAGTAGAAAATGGTAAAGTCATCCACGTACAGAGCACATTTGATGTTGGGGCCAAGGCTGTCCACGGTGTTGTTAATGCCCAGGTTGAAGAGAGTAGGGGAGAGGATGCTGCCTTGAGAGATGCCCTCTAGGGGTTGGAGAGGGTGTGGCCAATATGAAACTGGAACTGCTTTGGTGAGAGGAAGTTTGAATAAAGATGGGGAATGGGCTCTGAGGCCGATGGTGTGAAGCTTGCGGGTAATGTCATATTTCCAAGTAGTGTCAAAAGCTTTCTCCAGGTCGAAAAAGATAAAATTAAGGTGTTCCTTTTTTGCAAGAGATTCCCGGATAGCGATGTCGAGCATGATTTGGTCCTGGGTATTGCAATGTTCCGGAAGCCTCTTTGGTGAGAGGAGAAGATTCTGATGGTCTCAAGGAACCAGTTTAGAAAACTAATTAATGATCTGTTCCATAATTTTACAGAGACAGCAGGTAATGGCGATGGGGAGGTAGCTGGAGGGGTCAGTACTGTCTTTCCCCACTTTGGGGAAGGGGTGATAATAGCTGTCCTCCAGATGGGGAAAAGGAGTGTGAGGACTAAATGTGGTTGAGGAGGGTAGCGGTGGCCTTGTTGGGAGGTGTTTCAGGAACTGGTAGGGGATGTTATCTGGGCCCTTGGAGGTGCAGCCAGCATCGTGGATGGCTTGTTTTAATTCAGATAGGTTACAGCTCTGTGTTGTCGGAGGAAAAGGTAATACTACAGGTTTCATCATGCGCTTTTGTGGCTTTAAAAGCATTGGGGTAGTTGGCTGAGGACAGGATGTTGCTGAAAGAGGCGGCGAGGCGGTTAGCGATATCCTTTTTCCCGGTGAGAAGATTATCATTCCAGGAGAGATGGGAAACTTGTCCATCCTGCCGTGGAAGCTGTTAACCATTCTCCAAATCTTCTTAGTGGGGGTGTTGGTAATGAGAGAAGAGATGAAGTTGTTCCAAGTGTTGGTTTTACTGTCCTTGATAGTGTGCATGGCTTTGGCACAGCTGATGCGAAAGAGGTTGAGGTTGTGGGTGGTCAGGTTTGTTTTTATGTTTCTGAGGGCTTTTTTCCATTCAGACTTTTTGGCCCTTGGACCCCTCCAATCCGACACCTCGATTTTCTCAAAATCAGGGGTAATCCACACCATTCAACCCGAGAGACTCTTCACAATTCATTGAATAGCACCCAGCTTATGTTACACCATTCACAACACAGGAGTAATCTATGCCTTCTTAACTGACAGCATCTTCATAGTCCATTCACAGTTCACTTGTTAGCAACCAGCTACTGTTACACTGTACACAATAGGTCATTCATCTTGGGCTCAAGCCACATAACTGCTTTTCAGTGATGTGAATCAGATTAGTTCTTGGCTGAGTCTAAATATAAATATATATTATATGTTGGGAGGACTTTGTGCAAACCCATGAATGATTGATGGACCATTCCTCATAAGGATGGTTATTTCATCATGTTTCCTGCTCTTGATGGCGGTAAGTTTCTGAGGGCTTTTTCCTGTTCTTGATGGAGGTTTTGCAGTCATCATTGGACCAGGGGTTGGGGTGGTTAGGAGCTTTGGGAATGGAGCAGGTGGCGATGTTGATAAGGATGTTACTGAAGTTTAACATAGGATCCTCACCATCAAGGAGATGGGGGAAGAGGTTCGAGTCAAAGAGGGTTTCGAAAAGGGGGCCAGTTGGCTTTCTTAAGATTCCAGTTGGGGGTGTGGTCTGTGGGGGTTTGAAGGTTGAGTGAATAAGAAGAGGGTAATGGTCACTACCACAGAGGTCAGCAGCAATCTTCCAGCTAAAATCAAGGAGGTTGGGGGAACAGATAGACAGGTCAATACAGGTGAGGGAGCCTGTGGCAGGGTGAAGGTAGGTCGGGTTGTTAGTGATGAGCAAGGAGAGGTTGTGCTGTCAAAGAGTGTTTTCCACGAGCTTGCCTCTGGGGGTGGTGGTATTGGAGCCACACAGGGGGTTGTGGGCATTGAAATCCCAAGAAGGATGAAATGGGAGCGGAGCTGAGAGATGAAGTTGTTATGGCTGGTTGGCTGAATGTTGGCTTTGGAGGGAGATAGATTTTGCAAAGAGTGAAGGTTTTGTGAAGGAGATAGAGATATAGATGGCCTGAAGGTCGGTGTTCACATGCTGTGTAGGATATTGTGTCTAACAAGAATGGAGATTCCCCACAGGCCCTGTCGGCGTCCTCTTGATGTTTAAATCATGTTAAGCCCTGCCCTCTATGTATATTAATGGAATTGAGCATTTTTGTACCATGAACATGTAAACACTAGCTAACAAATTTTACATTATATATGAAACAAAACAGACATGTGGTCATTTAAATATGAACATTTTAAGATTTTAATATTAGGCCCCGCCTACTCATTAATATGCAAGACATTAACACCAAAAACAAAAGGACAATTCTACAGACCATGGGCTATCTGTGTACCACATATGGTATGAATCCAGTGTATGGTTCTTGATATGTCGTGTTTACGAGCTAGCGTCACACACACACACCCACCATCATGACCGCAAAGGTTTCTGATGCGGAACCAAAAAGGTAAAAAGTTTAGGTGGAAAAGTGCATAGTACAGAATAACCAGAATGGAAAGTGTGAGAGAACAGATAGGAATCCACGTTGCTCTCAACGTGGGTTGTGAGGTTGTAACTATAAAAGCCATTGGTTACACAGTTCTACTATTCTATTAGTTTATTCTGTAAGTTTTATTATATTCTTACATGAGACCTTTCAGAGAACTTTCACAAATTTTCAAGCAATTTTCCAGTATTGCAAGAATCATTTCATACAAAAGTTGATGGCGCTGTTCCAGAAAATTCTACAAGCAAAGCAGTTCGAGAATATTCTACAAATTGACATGACTTTTTCAGATCAGAAGATTACAAGAATTATAAATACATCTTCAACGAAATATGACATCACTGAAAAGACTTTTCATAAGATCTAGAACATGCTGGAAACTATGGATTAAATATAAGCAACTCTTTTCATGACATTTTTAAAGAATCATACATAATCATATCTGTGCAGGTTACATGCAAATCAATGATTAATGTGCCGTGCTGTTAACTGCCTTCATTGTGGATTTCCTTCCATTCATTAACTTATCAGATCTTGATTTCTGCTGAAATAATACCATTGATCATTAAAAGTGGACTTTCAGCATCAGTTTGTAATTCATCAAGGAGCTACTATCCTTCGGTTGGACCCCCTTATAACTTAAAGAACTGCGAGCAGATTATTAATTTTATCCAAAGCAAGACAGGGTCTCCTCGCTCTACCGGTCGATAACCTCCTGCTGCCGGTCCGATGTCCATCACGGTACCAATATCCCAATACTTATCAACTACCACAGACAAATAAAGATTGCTGTAAGCACAGCTTCATACCCAGGACGGTCAAAGACTGGAACTCACTACCATTTGATGTAACTATACCATTCAAGATCCTAAGCAATTCAAAGATATAGCCATAAAGCACCTAAGCCAACAAGATTAATATACCTCCCAAGCATACACCTATCCTGCATGTTTGTCTCCACCAGTAGTGCTATGCAGTATTCATCCAGATCCAGATATCCTAGATCTTATGGTCTTTACACTTTAAGTATACCAGCATATATTAAATATGAAAAAGCTGGACATCTGCCAACATTTGGGTTTCATCCATGTACAGTGCAAGATGCACTTATACTGTGAACAAGAACTGTAGCATTTATCAACATTCATGAATTTCAAAATGATCAGATTATAACTATATATTAAAGAAAACATAAAATGTTTCATACCAGGGTAAAAACTCACTCAAAAGTTCAACACTCAGAAACTAAAATTATTATGAAGTGCTTAGGGGTATATCAATGTAAGACTAATCAGGACTAAAGAAGGGCTATATCAATGTAAGACTGATCAGGACTAACGAAGGGGTATACTAATGTAAGATTAATCAGGACTAAAGAAGGGCTATATCAATGTAAGACTGATCAGGACTAAAGAAGGGCTATATCAATGTAAGACTGATCAGGACTAAAGAAGGGGTATTTCAATGTAAGACTAATCAGGACTAAAGAAGGGCTATATCAATGTAAGACTAATCAGGACTAAAGAAGAGCTATATCAATGTAAGACTGATCAGGACTAAAGAAGGGCTATATCAATGTAAGACTGATCAGGACTAAAGAAGGGGTTTATCAATGTAAGACTAATTAGGACTAAAGAAGGGCTATATCAATGTAAGACTAATCAGGACTAAAGAAGGGGTATATCAATGTAAGACTGATCAGGACTAAAGAAGGGGTATATCAATGTAAGACTGATCAGGACTAAAGAAGGGGTATATTAATGTAAGACTGATCAGGACTAAAAAAGGGGTATATCAATGTAAGACTGATCAGGACTAAAAAAGGGGTATATCAATGTAAGACTGATCAGGACTAAAGAAGGGGTACTTTAATGTAACACTAATCAGGACTAAAGAAGGGGTATATCAATGTAAGACTGATCAGGACTAAAGAAGGGCTATATCAATGTAAGACTGATCAGGACTAAAGAAGGGCTATATCAATGTAAGACTGATCAGGACTAAAGAAGGGCTATATCAATGTAATACTAATCAGGACTAAAGAAGGGCTATATCAATGTAAGACTGATCAGGACTAAAGAAGGGGTATATCAATGTAAGACTGATCAGGACTAAAGAAGGGCTATATCAATGTAAGACTGATCAGGACTAAAGAAGGGCTATATCAATGTAAGACTGATCAGGACTAAAGAAGGGGTATATCAATGTAATACTAATCAGGACTAAAGAAGGGCTATATCAATGTAAGACTAATCAGGACTAAAGAAGGGGTACATCAATGTAAGACTGATCAGGACTAAAGAAGGGATACATCAATGTAAGACTGATCAGGACTAAAGAAGGGGTAAATCAATGTAGGACTGATTAGGACTAAAGAAGGGGTACATCAATGTAAGACTGATCAGGACTAAAGAAGGGGTACATCAATGTAAGACTGATCAGGACTAACGAAGGGGTACATCAATGTAAGACTGATCAGGACTAAAGAAGGGGTACATCAATGTAAGACTGATCAGGACTAAAGAAGGGGTACATCAATGTAAGACTGGTCAGGACTAAAGAAGGGGTACATCAATGTAAGACTGATCAGGACTAACAGAGGGGTACATCAATGTAAGACTGATCAGGACTAAAGAAGGGGTACATCAATGTAAGACTGATCAGGACTAAAGAAGGGGTACATCAATGTAAGACTGATCAAGACTAAAGAAGATGCTGAAAAAAAAGTGAAGCACAGCAACTACTTACTTGGTTTTGCAAAGCCTCAATCATCTTTTCTTGTTTCTTCAAAAGCTCCAAAGTGTCATTTTTTTGCTGAACATCTGCCTCTTTGGTACCAGTGGACATATGCAATCCTTCATTCTTAGTAGCTGAGGAGGGAGTTCCATTCTGACTTCCACAGCAATGACATTGATGGTGACTCATGGTGGCTGGTGAGAGCTGACCCTCTGAGGCACCATCTTTTGTGACATCCTGAACAGAACTCTGGGGGTCAGTTGTAGAGTTATGGATCACCTCATCAGGATTACTTATATCAGCAAAGTTAAGAGCCTTTGGGTGGCAAGGGGATGGATGTATATTGTTGTCATGAATCATGCCATCTGATGGGGTTAGAATTCCAGTCTGAGATATTTGTAATGTGTGAGTGCCATCTCTACCACCACTTAAAGAATGCAGTATCTGAGGAGATGCATCAGTGTAAGCACCCTTTCTAGGTGGGAATCTGTCCTCATTATCATTATGGTTGCTCCGCCCTTCCTGCTCTATTGATTGAGAAAATACAGATTGTTGCATCATGGGAACAGTTTTCATTATTTCCTGAGGTAGTGTATTTACAGCATTGTTCCTTTCTTGGTGCATTGTGGGTATGGCTTGCACATCATTCTCATATGACATTGGATGAGTTCTTTGAGCATACCCCTCACTGAACCTTTTTGGTACTTGATGAGTTGGTGGTCGAAGGTGCCCGATGTCATGAGCAATACTGCCTCTCCTGGAGGAACTGTACGAGTGTGAATGAGATATCCTTGAAGCAGATTGATAACCAGTCTCGTTTCTTGGTGTACCACTTTTGTCCTCAGGGCTATACATGTTTCCAACCTCCTGAATTGTCATCTTCTTGGAAAGTAATTCATCTTGACATACATCCTTCTGGTAACTGACCAGACTTGGAAAATGGGAATTCTCATTTTGCGGGCTATGGTATGGAATCTTCCCAGGGACCCCACCTCCATTGGTTGGCGCACCAGTTGGATCTTGGGTACCTGCCTTCATTCTTGACCTCATTTGACCTTTGGCATCTGACCTTCGGTACTGACCATTTTGCGGAGAATGAGGGATGTTCTCTTTATCGAATGGAACCTGAGTTTGCTGTCTGGGGTTGGTGCAAGGCTGCCTTTGCTGGATGTTCAGAGGTTTGAGGGGACCAGGTCTATGTTGGGGCTGAGATCCTCTTTCATAAACCTTGCCAGTGCTATGTGATATGAAGTGTGACTCCCTGGATGGGGTATTGCCTGAATTCTGGTGGTCATTCTCATCAAAAATGATGGACAATTCTGGAACAGATGGCCTTACAGTGGGACTCTGGTGAGGAAAGAGGAATAAAACATTCGTAGATATAAAAGCATTCAAGAGGCTAAGGGAGGTAAAAAGACACAATATGTTACTCATAAATAGTCTACGAACACCTAAGAAAGTACTCTGGTCATTTTTGAAATTATTACAAGAAACGGAATTCATTTTGTCATTATCAAAAGCAATTTCAAAAGGATTGCTACAGTTTGTACCAAATATTTCACAAGAAAGCAACATTGATTCTACAAACCTCTGTGATTAATCACACATTTCTTTTTCTTTTTCGTCCCATTATTGAAAATATATTGAAATTATATAATATATGTATATATGAGTATATATACAGTGTTCTAGCCACGCCGGTCGGGATAAACCGGCACTTGCAATGTACAACCGGCACAAAGTGTGAAAAAACAACCTAGCAACCGGCACAAATTTACTGCAAAAACCAACGATTATCCACAAAGCAAACAATATTTTCTAATAAAATATGTGTGACAGGTAACATTTTTTTACGTCCAATTAAGGAAATCATTCGGTTTGCTGTTTAAACATATTTTTTTGGTAGCCGAAGTTACCGAACCGACGTACAACAACAACGTTGTGGACCGTCGATCATAATGAAGCACTGCACTGATAGGGACAAATGTCCTAATGTTACGGTATATGATATATGTATGGGAGAGAGACCAAACGATCACCTAAAAATCCTCTAACTTTTGATCGCTACCATATCTTTACCGGCGAACTTCAACCTTGCTCTCTTGGTACATTCTTCACGACATCAGCACAAAATAATGCCTAAATATTTCTTGCAAAATAAAATTAAGCCCCAAAACGGCCTGAGTTGTGGCTTGTTTACCACGTGAACGAAGGCCTAATCCACAATGTGTATGATTGACAGTCGCAGGGCGGATCTTCCATTGATTACTTCTTGAGCACTCGCTATATGAATATGCAACAGGTGATTTGCATAATGAGGTGCAAATCAGATAAACTTGGGGCAATTCTGCATATGCAATGCACTCAACAAACAATGAACGCTCCACCCCGCGACTGCCAATCAAGTCATCATTGTGAATTTCCCTAAATTCATTGCTTTGCGCACGTGGACAGAAAGTTGCAGGTTGAAGGTCATATTTCAATGTTTTGTGTGTAACCCAGCGCAGCGTATTAGGCATACGTTTGTGAATTTTTATATAGCATTAATGTGCATGGTGTTGGTTATTGTGTGTGTGTGTTTGCATCGTGTTGTTGTTTACACACCTCTGCACGTTACCAACTGTTTTTATTGAGCGGGGCTTACTTTTCTGCAAAATTTTGGAAAAATTTGGAATGGAGTGTTAGCTTTTTTGTTGGACATTGGAATTCAAACTTGTTGAATTATGTCTCAATCAACCATCACTAGATTTTTGAAAAATGCAAAAAAAAGCAATGCAACTAAGTTACTACTAATAGCCTATACTGATAAGTGATTATAAGATTACAATATTTTACTTGTAAACATTTTTAAAATGTATGCAAAAATAGTTATCAAAATAATATAAATCACTTTGAAACCCTACATGTTTGACTGCTAGAATGCCTGGGAAATACCATTTCCGGCCTTCTAAGGGCTTTATTTTTTCGAAATTTTCTTCTACGCTGCGTGCCAACCCATGGTGGCGCTCCGCATAGATGGTGGGGCAACGATAAAATAGCCGGCACTCAAAATTCCTAGCTAGAACACTGTATATATATATATAATATATATATATAATATATATATATATATATATATATATATATATATATATATATATATATATATATATATATATATATATATATATATATATATATATATATATATATATATATATATATATATATATATATATATATATATATATATATAAATACATACATACATATACACATACATACATACACATACACATACATACATACATACATATATATACATACATACATATATATATATATATATATATATATATATATATATATATATATATATATATATATATATATATATATATATATATATATATATATATATATATATATATATATATATATATATATATATATATATACATATATATATATATATATATATATATATATAATATATATATAATATATACATATATATATATATATATATATATAATATATAAATATATATATAAATACATACATACATATACACATACATACATACATATACATACATATATATTTACCCGCTAGCGTAGCGAGGATATTTCGAGAGTTATACTTACCTTCCATGCTATAATATGCAATCTGGTCACATGACCTGATTCTAACGTGACTTCTAACCGAACCTAAAAACGCAGTAACCAGCCAAGCCCTGACCTCCATAATACCTCTGTACCACCTCACTCAACATTCCACCGAGGCCTGAGCAGAGGGAGGCGGGCGGGATGCATGGAAGGTAAGTATAACTCGTAAATATCCCCGCCACGCTTTAGTGGGTAAATTTACTAAGTTATACCTTACCTTCCATGCTATAATATGCAATCAGATTGCAACCGAGGATAGGAAGGAAGGAGTTCAGATCGCCGCATTTTTTTTTTTTTTTTTTTTTTTTAATGGCTGGTACGAAACTCACACGAACCGAATCCCGTTTAAGGGACGAAATCCCTTCACCTCGGAAGGATGAAAGACCTCAAGAGTGGGAGGAACCAAAACATAGGAAACCACGGCGAGGTACAGTCAAACCGAACAAGGCACCATTCGTTGGCAATAACGGAGGCAAACCTCGAAAAGAACCTGAGCGTAAAGCCCAGAAAAACAAGCCAACCGAAGAGCGTTTGGACACAACTACAGCAAAGTGTCCACAAAAACGCCATACAAGCCACACGGATTCGTCCCACGAGACAGAACCGCGAGGAAACTCGATTGGGAACGGTGTGTACCAATGAAAACGAATTGAAGAAATCCCGGACAAGGGAAAAATTCGTTAGCGATAACCGCGTAAGAGCTAAAGTTAGCGGGGAACACGAACGTCGAAAAAGTGAGTCAGACCAAAAACAAAGAGAAAAACCGCAAAAGCGGTTTCTCGAACGCCGCACGAGAGATCCCGTGAAAAGAGGTTATGCGAACCGAGTGCATACCGCGGCGTTCTATGAACAGTGCAGACTACTTTAACAGAAAGCCCCTGGATGATCTATCGGAGGAAAATGTCACATGACACACTACGAAGAGATCTCCCAGAACTCACCAGTGGTCGCAAGTCAAAGACCGTAGACCCCACCGGAAAAACCCTGGTGGATAGCTGCAAGGTATCCCAGAGCTCGACGGAACTATGACAAACATCGTCCTGACCCGAGGCTCGACGTGAAGCCTGCAAGGTCTCGAGCAGCCAAAGTTCGTCCTGCGCCGGAGCGAAAAAGGGTCAAGTACCCGTCAAGTTTCCGACAGAAGGGGTCACAAGAAAGTGCCCCGACCTTGATCGAGAAGCCCCGTCGGCACCGACGGTGACATCTGACGGTGAAAACCGTAGCAGTTGCGGGACCGCGTGGCTCCAGGCCGCGCCTATCAACAAGCGAACTTGTCTAAGAAGTTGACTGGAGAAAGTGTTAACGCATCACGATATAGTAACAACCTTGAAACGCGGAGCCCTACGGCTCTGGGCGGAGAAAAAGCGAATACCGTATGTCTGTACGGGCAGTTAAGTAACAGGCCGTGAAACCGCAAGCAGCTGTAAGGTGTTAAAGTATGGAAGGAACCATACGTGCCGTTGTTGGTAATAGCTACCCCAAGCGTAAGGTTGTCTACCAAAAAAGGCCACCTATGGTCAAGAAAAATCTCCATGGAGGTAATATTGACAAGTAGGTGGTAACGCATTACGTCAACCGTATGAGTCATAAACCCCAACACTGGGGTAGAAATCACGAAAGAGGTGGCGTCCTGTGTATACTACGGACCGTTAAACACCCTGCACCACGGAGCGGAAAAGCGGCGTGGCTACTGGGGGACTTACGCCGTACAAAGTCACGCGACCCGTTAAATATAATAGATCCGTTATGGGTCTACAAAGGCGTCAGCATGACAAGTAAAAACCACGAGTCCACCGCCAGCGATGTGCTGCTGCACCACGGAGCAAAAGCTCGCGTGGCTACGAGGGGGACAACTGGTACTGATGCGTGTCCCGAACGAAGTAGCTATCAGTACCAAAGGACGTCAGGTCCACGATAGCGTGAACGCGTACTACACCTGTAACGTGAGTCGTTATCTCATTATACCCTCTATTCACCACGGGCCACCGAGGAAGTGGCGAGCGTAGGGAAGAAGTACACAGTGCACGGCGTTCGTTGAGAATAGGTAAAAATATATAAACTGAGGCCGTAAGAAATACGGAGGAGTTCACGTGCCACGCAAGCTATACGAGTCGTAAACTGAGTTTGTTCCATCACGGACTCTGAAACCGGTAGCTGCGTGGGGAAGAGGGGCGACCGTCGTACTCAGTACGTGTCCCGGTAAGAGAAACGGCCGCGGAACGCAGTAGTTCATGGCCACTGGTCCTCTACCACACCGCCGCGCGCTGGTATAGGGCCGTTAACTCCGTTTGTATAAAATCACTACGGAGCCGCGGCCGGGCGCTACGCGTGGGGGACTGCCGTCGAACGCTAAAAACGCCCCAGCAAGAAAAACGACCGCGGAACACTGCAACACGCGGCTAACGGTCGCAATATCCCGAAGTTCCGATACCGGGTTTATCGTACATTGTACGTAAAACGCGTTAATATCTGTAGAATGTGAGCGAGGGTCGTTCGCGCAAGAATCACATTCAGGGGTATGCCTCCCGTAAGAAGGAAATCTTATCACCCGAGCGCTAGGCCTCGAAACCGAGCAAGCGCTAACACGCCGGCAGCATCCTGGGAGCGCGGCGTACCGACAAACGGGGACCGTCCCGTGTCCATGAACTGGTGAAAAACTATGCGGAACCGTGGCGTTCAACGCGAAAATCTCACCAAGTCAGCTCACACGGACGTGGGGATCTCGAAACTAAGCGGGTGTGGCGACGTTGTCGTTACCTTGCTGTAGAACTAAGCAGCACTACAGACCCAAACGTCATCTCATGCCCGGACGGAGCCGCCAAGTTGTGTTACGGACCCGTGCGGGGCCGTCAGAAACAAGCCGTGGGGGCGTATGGAACCGATTATCGAGCCGCACGGACCCTAATGGACCGATGCAAGGAATCAATGGCTCTACAACTAGCCGTAAAAAGGGGACTAACTCACGTAAGACCCGTGGCGCCGCCTCTAGTTGGCCGACCGGTCCCAACGCGGAACCGAGGACCACAGCGGTGTACACGGGTTTGAACAAGTCGATAACACCAAAGCGCAACCTAAGAAGCGTTTACATACGGCGCACGCGCAGGACAGTCAAGGCGCCGTAACGCACCGACACTAGGGACCTGCCCGTCGTGTCGGCGATATAGGCGCAAAACATCGCGGAACTGTGGCGTTCAACGGAAAATCCTACAGAGGCAGTTCACGGCCGTGGGACAGCGTAGCTATGACCAAGCAGCTTCCTAGCTAGCGAACTCAACCGGGTTCATCGTACAGTGTACGTTATCCCGTTGCAAAAACTCGGTCGTACAGGCCCGTACGGTCTAGAAGCGTTTGCGCTATGCAAAGCGGGACCTCTGAGGTGCGTAGCGTGCCGGGCCGCGGAGGCCTGTCCTCCGTGCCTACGATACTGGTGAAAGTAATTGCGGAAATGTAACGTTCAACGCGGATAATCGTATAAATGGTGTTCACATGATCGTGGAACTGCGTAGCTAATGGCCACGGAACCATGAATAGAATAGCTCTCACGGCGCTATACTACTTGTGAAGATTATCACCTGTCACCTGGCCACATAGCTCGTAGCTAAGCGGTGCATATCCGGGTAAATCGTGCGGTGTCACGATATCCCGTTACAAACCACGGAGCCGACACGCATCCGAACACGAGCCACGCGCTCGGTCGTCGCACCTTGAAAAATACCGGTCAGCGGTGGAGTCTGTGCTCGACCACGCCGCTGGAACAATCGCTGCAAAAGTACCACGAATGGACTCGCAGCATAATCTGCACGCATAACGCGTGAGATGGATGTGACGGGCGTAAAGCAAAAAGCGTTATCACGCTATGCGGGTCATCAGGGTGTGTAGAGCATCAACGCCGAGGCGTGTCCTCCATGTCCATGATACTGGTGAAAATAATTGCACGGAACGGTAATGTTCCGCGCAGACAATCTTAATTGCGTTCACGAGTCGTGGAACTGCGTAGCTAATGGCTACGGAACCAAGAAGAAAATAGCTGTCCTGATGCTATACTTCTTGTAAAGAAAGTCATCTGTCACCTGACCACGTAGCGTAGTAGCTAGTGGGCGTATACCCGGTGAACCGTACAGTGTCGTTAACCCGTTAGAGATAAGTTCCGCTCACTGGAGCCATCCAATGGAGGCGAAAGGACCGTGAAACGCGGACCGTGGACTCGTATGGAACGTGCGGACCGTAAATACGGGACGCGGAACCGTCAATGTAACCGTGCGGACCCGTAAAAACACGGACCGTGGAACCGTGCGGACCCGTAAACATGGGCGTGGAACCGTATAACTGTCGTAGCCGTTGGCTCTGGGACCAAGAAGAAAAATAGCTGTCTCAATGCTATACTTCCGGATGAACCGTGCGGTGTACGTCTTTCAATAGGCGCTCCGCTAGGAGTGGGCGGCGGCCCCGCCTCCTGGCTTTGGACCTGGGTGGCGGTGGGGAGACGAAGAGGGCCTCTCAGACCGTCGCTTCTCCACTTTCTCCGCCGCTCTTTGAAAGTACGATCGCGGTGGAGTCTGTGCTCCGACCACGCCGCTAGATCCCAATCGCTGCAAAGTGCGGGATTTGACTCGCAGCATAATCTGCCGCAGCGTAACACGTGCGATGGATGTCACGGGCGTAATTTAAAGCGTTTGCACGCTCATCACGAGACATCCTGGGTGTGTAAAAACATCGACACTCGGGGACCTGTCCTTCATGTCCATGATACTGGTGAAAATAAATACGGAACTTGTAACGTTCAGCGTAGACAGTCTTAATTGCGTTCACACGAGCCGTGGAACTGCGTAGCTAATGGCTACAGGACCAAGAAGAAAAATAACTGTCAATGCTATACTTCTTGTCAAGAATGTCACCTGTCACCTGACCACGTAGCTAGTGGGCGTATGGCGGATTAAACCGTCACGATGTCGTGAACCCGTTAAATACGGACCCGTGTAAACACGGGCGCGGAACCGTCGAATGGAACCGTCCGCCCGTAACAGCGGGCGCGGAACCCGTATGGAACCGTCCGCCCGTAACAACGGGCGCGGAACCGTCCCGCCCGTAACAACAGGCCGCGGAACCGTATGGATCGCGGAGCCGTCCAATGGAACCGTCCGCCCGTAACGGGGCGCGAAAGCCGTATGGACCACGGAACCGTCCGCCCGTAGCTGCAACGGGCGCGGAAACGTATGGATCCCGGAACCGTATGGATCCGTCCCGAACCGCACAATGCCCGTTTCACATAGGGCTGCGGAACCCGTCGGGATGGTCATCGGAACCGGCCGCCCGTAATAACGGGCGGCGGAACCGTCTGGGACCGTCCAATGGAACCGTCCGCCCGTAACAACGGGCAGCGGAACCGTATGGAACCGTCCAATGGAACCGTCCGCCCGTAACAACGGGCGCGGAACCGTATGGAACCGTCCAATGGAACCGTTAAGCCCCGTAACGGGCCGCGGAACCGTATGGAACCGTCCAATGGAACCGTTAAGCCCGTAACAACGGGCCGCGGAACCGTCAATGGAACCGTTAAGCGTAACAACGGGCGCGGAACCGTATGGAACCGTCCAATGGAACCGTTAAGCCCGTAACAACGGGCCGCGGAACCGCCCAATGGAACCGTCCGCCCAGTAACAACGGGCCGCGGAACCGCCCAATGGAACCGTTCGCCCGTAACAACGGGCAGCGGAACCGTATGGAACCGTCCAATGGAACCGTTAAGCCCGTAACAACGGGCAGCGGAACCGTATGGAACCGTCCAATGGAACCGTTAGCCCGTAACAACGGGCGCGGAACCGTATGGAACCGCCCAATGGAACCGTTCGCCCGTAACAACGGGCCGCGGAACCGTATGGAACCGTCAATGGAACCCGTTAAGCCCCGTAACAACGGGCCGCGGAACCTTATGGACTCACGGAACCGTCCAATGGAACCGTTCGCCCGTAACAACGGGACGCGGAACCTTATGGACTCCGGAACCTTATGGAACTGTCCCGAACTCACAACAACCGGCGCACTGCGGCGTTACAAAGGGTCGTGGAGTCGACAGGGACTGTCCAAAGGAACCGTTGGAACCGTGTTTACAAGCGTGGCGGCGTTCGTTAACGTCCCTAAGAGGTTCTCTCTCTCTCTCTCTCACTTACCTTACGGAACCGTCCAATGGAACCGTGTTTACAACCTAGGCGACGTTCGTTAACGCCCCTAAGAGGATATCTCTCTCTCTCTCTCTCTCTTACCGTTACCGCTCTAGGCGCAACGCCTCTAAGAGCGTAACCTTCTCAGTGAATCTCTTTTATATATCTGAAAAGAGAAGAACATATATCCATGCGTACATACACAAATACGGCAAAGTAAGTATGAACTTACGGACACGCTAAAGAGAGACGAGGCCTAGCAGTCTAAACAGAACACCAAAACTCTCTTAAACAGAAAAAATTTTTTGCTGAAAAATAAATTTCCTAAGAGAAGAACGTAAGTCCAAGCGTACAAACCTAAACACGGCAAAGTAACTATGATCTTACGGACACGCTAAAGAGAGACGAGGCATAGCATTCTAAACAGAACAAATAAGCTCGCTAGTAACAACTGTAGCTCCCTAGAGTTGTTACAGGGCGACCCCACATTTACCCAGCGGTGACTATGACCCAATGCGCGTGCGCCAAAATCGAAAAAAGGAAATTGGCTTAATGCATACGAGAAGGTGTACTGAAATATCCTAGCGTGCTAAACACTATACATAGTATAACGCTAGGGTCACCTCGAGGCGGGTGGGGCTAAGGGAGAAAAAGACTAATTCCCGGGGTGAGAGGACCCCTAGGCAGGCACAACCTGTGCTCTAGGGCCTAAAACACCCCCACCAGAGTAGGACGCTCTCGAACTAGCCATTCGCTATGTACGAATGGAGACAAAACCCGCTATCCTAAGTGTAGGCTACACGGGTAAAGTCGTGTAGGTCGGCCGAAGAACTCTCGGACCCATGGCTATCTCACCCTACTCGGAAGACTTGAAAAGGCGAGCCAGATGAGAACGGGCAGCGTAAAAACCCTTCAGGTAGAAGCTGCGAAGAGAAAAAAAAAGTTAGAAAGGTTAATTGAAATATAAAACAAAAAGACCAGTTTTCAGCGATGTTATGAAACAAGCGCTGAAAAGAGTGAGGTGGTACAGAGGTATTATGGAGGTCAGGGCTTGGCTGGTTACTGCGTTTTTAGGTTGGTTAGAAGTGCGTTAGAATCAGGTCATGTGACCAGATTGCATATTATAGCATGGAAGGTAAGGTATAACTTGAAGTAAATATATATATATATATATATAATATATATATACATATATATATATATATATATAATATATCTATATATATATAAATACATACATACATATACACATACATACATACACATACATACATACATATATATATATATATATATAAATCATTGAGAGTTATATGAAAAGTGCCAATCTATATACAACTAGGGCAAGGGGTTCCTTATCGCTGAAGAGAAAATATGAATGTATCCATAACCTGAGCTCTAAAATTTAGCACCAATAAAAGAAGCTTCGATAAATATAATCTTCTATGCGAGGTAATACTTTTCATATGAATAGCAAACACTTTGGGTTATGTTTCTCTTTTAAAAATCACTAGGGTCCGACCTGCTGCAATCTTTTTGAACATGGAACAATCAAATGCAGAAAACCTTACAAGCAATTTCTGAAGATTGATAATAAATTTGCTCCTTTTGAATTACTTCTTGCACAACATACCTTTGTCATGTGTGGTTTGGGGCTAGGTCTAGGCAAAGGATACACTCCGTCGTCGGTACCATTTGTATGACTGGATTTTGACAGCGCTGACTGGGATGTTGAACTTTTCACCCTTAAAATGTACACAAACAATCAGATAAATATAAAATACAACTGTAAAAGATTAAAGGATTAGTTCAGGGGTCAAGCAGGTTCATCTTATATGAAAGAAACAAAATGGTGAAGAAAGCCTTCCAAAATGGTGAAGAAAGCCTTCCAAAATGGTGAAGAAAACCTTCCACCAAAATGGTGAAGAAGGCATTTCACCAAAATAGTGAAGAAAGCCTTTTAAAATGGTGAAGAAAGCCTTCCAAAATTGTATTCCATTAAGAAGATATTTGGGCTTAAAGTTCTGCAAAAATTTGTGTAGAAACGGCTGAACTCAGACCAGTTGTTGAAGCCACACCCTCAGATTCTTCAAAGTTTTTATGTATTCTATCATATACTTTCCTGCACTTTTGGGGCTTTAAAACCATTGGGTATGTCTGGAAAGTACTAAAACAGAATCTAGTAAGCCTAGAGTAATTATAATAATTTAAACAGTGATAAGGTTGAACAAAATTCTTTAAAATGCATTAACAATTGTTAAGAAAATAAGGATGAATAGACTTACTACACCAGTCATTTCTACACAGGATAAGACACCTTTAAACTTGAATATCACCTTAACAGCATAACATACTGACGGTATTGTTAGTTTCTTTTCTATTTTGAATCTATTAAAATCTCCTTTCATATAAGATAAACTTGCTTAAACTTTGTGCATATTGATGTGTCACCATTTACATCTTATAAAACTGGTAGTTTAGGAGAAATAATGATATCAAATTTCACATGAATAAGATTTTCTCTTTTATTCCTGATATGCCTACACCAGCACAGAGTGAAAACAAACATGCACAGTGTTTAATACCATCTTTCCAAAATGTACTCCAGACTTTTCCATTCTGTAGTTTCCAAATTACTTTTGAATGATGGTGATATATTACACACAGTTCTGCTGTAAACCATCAACTTGGGCTAAAAATTGGCCCGCTTGTTTACTTGTAGTGACACTAGCTACTGTACATGGTGGGGTCACTTCCTACTGATGGCAGGCCAAAAAGCATCCCTAGTGAAAAAACATTTGGACACAGAATGTCTTCCTTTCAAGAAAGCAGGTGAATTAAAAAGGATGATGATCTGATAACAAAAATTGACAGGCAGCCATGACTTATGATCTAGAAGTTTCTGGATGAAAGATTTCAAAGGTGGAACACAGTCTAACCTATCCTATAAAGCTGGTCAGTTTAGTTGGGGTTTGGACATTTGTCATTTGATTTGCAATGTAAATAAAAGGTTGTGTCAGAAGTCATACGTGTCTATCTTACATAATAAAGGGAACTGTCAAATACCACCATTAGAAATGGTTTTGCCCAAGCCAGGAACATCTCAACCTGCCCTCAAATGGAGCAGAGCCGGTTGAAGAAAAAGTTATTTATTTCTTTTTGTTTCCCAAACCACAAAACTGTATACAGTTTCACCTCTCCAAGGCTCCTTCAAGATAACAACTACTCCCACTGGTGTTACTTGGTATTTCTGGTGACACACATCTGAATATAATGGCAATCCTTTGTAATATAAGTAGTAACCGTAATCAATGCTAGCATTGTTTGTCTTTGCTGCTGGAGAATGGTGAAATGAAGTATGAGCATAGACCTATTTATAGGTAAAGATGCAAAGTTAATCTTGTGGAATGATGTGGTTAATTTGTAGCATCAAAATTGCAGGCCACATTTTTAAGCAGTGCCCTTACTAATGACTGTGACATCTTGTTTTTTTCAGAAGATATTAAATTTTAAAAGTGCAACAAGTTTTTATGCATATTGCAGAATTGCAACAAGATTGAAAATATTACAAATTTTCTTCAGGCTGTAAATCAGTGATGAAAGCAGACTTGTTTTAGTACTCTCAAGAGCTGCAGTGGCTCAGTGGTCAAGGCGTCTTGCTTGTATTCGAAAGGCATCGGGTTCAATTCCCGTAGTGAGTGCTGCATTGTGTTCATAAGCAAGACACTCTACCTGCTTCAGTCCACTCAGCTGTAAAATGTGTACCAGCACTGCTGGGGAGTTACTCTGTGATGGACTGGCATCCGGTCTTATCCGCTTGCATCATTGAAACCAGGGATAAGCACCGACTATGAAGCAAATGGCTCGGATGGATTTAGCTTAGTACTCTAATGACATATTTAATGATATTAAGTCACAAAATGTCAGAAAATATATCAATGAAATACACATAAACACTGAAGAGTGTGAGGATGTGATGTCACAACTAGTCTGATTCCAGTCATTTTTACACAAATCAGATAGAACTTGAAATATCTCCTTAATAGATTAGGATTTTTGATCACTTTCTTCACAAGTTTGTTCTTTCATGAACCTCTCTCATATCAAATGAACACACGTGACCATTGAGCTTATCCTTTACACTTTCTTCAAATTCTTTCATGTGGAAAAAACTGTGTGCATCTCATGCATACTTCTAAAAGAGCAATCTTATCAACACTGATCACTCCTAGGATAAGACATCCAAATTAATCAAATGATTTCAGTCATTATTATTACAGATTTTACAAAAGTTTATATATCACAACCCAGGGAGGGGGAAGAACAAAATGTTTGTCATATGTCTTACATACTTTTGGCTGAATGTTTTTTTTTGGGGGGGGGCAAGTACCAAATTGAAATAGACTCCTATTGGGCCACTTGTCATCACATAACAATCAACAGAGGGATTTCATAACGTGACTCTTAACTCAATGAGACTCCAATTTGCAGAGAAGCGGCATCATTGAGTTTCACACGTCATCACACACCTCATCACATCACATTAATGTACAACAAAGATACTACATGCTAACCTACCAGTACCAGTTTAGCGAATTTTACTGTTTATAATTTTGTGCTTGTTTCCTATTTTACTTCATATTTTCATTAAGTTTTATATTTTCACTGTGTATACAACAACGTTAACGTCACCTGATTGTTCGTTATACGCACACAAAGCATACCTGATATAAAGTGCTCACTGTAAATCCTAGTGTAAACCCTAGGTTCGAGCTGTCGCATCATACAGCAAAAACCCACTTCAAACGTCGATCAAGATCAGATGGAAATCGAGAAAATGTCTTTTTATTCCCCTGCACACATCTATTAGTGCAACCAAAGGCACAGCAAGATTCTGGCATAATTATCTTACAAAAATGTATATAACAACATGCAAATGTATAAGTCTAATTAAGTGTACAGCAGACAACAGTGGTATTGCCCGACAAAATATCGATGTAAACAAAGTCATGTGACTTTGTGACGTCAGCTGGAAACACCCTTATAGGAGATCCTAGCTTTTTGTCATTTTTTTTAAATTTTATATCGTATGTTGAACATGATGATAGAAGATGATATTCTTGTGAAAATTGGTCTGTAGTAAGCTACTGTTAGGAATAACGATGAATGTTTGGAAAAATGATTGGATATATATTATAATTAATACTATTATTAGAATGAGGCATTCAGTCATAAGTATGGAAACTGTGAAATATGTAAATTAGGGCTGGTCACATGTCAATCCGACTTAACTATCTGTATATAGGAACAAAGCTTTAATTGGTTGTATCAAGTAAATTTGTTTACCTCATAAACATAGAAACAGACACCTAATTTGCATATTAAGGGTCAAATTAACTGTCATCCAGCTGAGTTGTGATATTATTACATTACATAGTAGACAAAATGGTAGCAATTCAAGGAGGCTAAGAAATGCTCTTAAACCATATTTTGATGCTATCTAATAACTGCAATCGTATTAAAAACACATGAGACAAAAAAAACTCTTAATTTAGATGCACAAAGCTATCATTCATTTTTGGCAAGCTTAAAGGTATATGGACAGGTGAAGGCAATTTAACCAGATGACAGAGTGTTTAATTGTGAGCACAATGGTCTTAATAAGCACTTATAGGTTTTAAGTCATTACAAAATTTGTAATTTTATTAGCAGGTGCAAAAGTGATGTATGAAGAAGGAATACAACTATATTGTTTGATGTAATGCTGCTTTATATTTCGTTCCTAAACTTCAAATATCAGAAGTTCTAAAAATGTGTTCTTCTGCAAAATCTGAGACAATGATAATATATATCCAATTTACTTTTCAGTATAGCAAATTCCTCCCATTAAAAATATTTTTGGGGAAGGACTGAAACTCAATAAGTTAACATGAGCAATATTCTAGTTTTCTCATTCTGAGGTCACACAATATTGCACAATTGATGCTAATTAAGTATCAAAGTTTTAAAATACTGAAAAATGGTCAATTTTTAACTGATTTTAATTTAAAATCCTGCTGTTTGCATGGTTTTTAGCATATTTCAAACCATGTAAACTCATGCTGTTGCTACCTGTCCATATACTATACCTTTAAATGGTAATATTAAATGATAATTCTGAATAGAAACTTTTTACCTTGAGATATAAAACTGCTGGAATGCCTGCATGAATAAAGCTTTGCTTGGCCCATCTCTAGCTGGCCTCAGCTCCATTTGCACCGGTGGAGATCCAGAGCCATTCCCATGCTGTAAGCAAATAGGATGAAACAAGTATCCAAATATGGCATAATGAAATAACCCTCTTTAGGAGAAATGGTCCATCAATCATTAATGGGCTTTGTATAGTCCTCCATGCATATAATGCATATTTATATTTAGGCTCATCCGAGGACTAATCTTATTCCGCTTCACTGCAAATCAAGTATGTGGCTTGAGCCCCAGATGAATGACCTATTAACAGTAGCAGTAGCTGGTTGCTTGCAAATAAAGTGTGAAGAGGCTCTCAATTGGAAGGTATAGATTACCTTAGTGTTGTGTTTGTGTTACAATAGCTGGTTGCCTGTAAGTGAACTGTGAAGAGGCTTTCGAGTTGAAAAGTGTGGATTACCCCTGATTTTGAGAAAACCAAAGGTGTTGGGTTGGAGGGGTCTAAGGGACAAAAATTCTTAATGGAAAAAAATTCAGTAGTTTAGCATTCTATGATTCATAGGTCTAGAATGAGATAGTTAATAGTACTCCTCACCCCTCTGTGCATATACTGTAAGTCCATTGGTACTTTCTTGTGACATTGAACTATATGAATACTGTATATTATCATTTATTATTAACAATGTTAAGATATCTTACTCAAAACTTATCTACCCTTTGCTACAAATTACTTTGTTAATAATTTGTGTTAAAGGGATATAATGTTAAATAAAATGTTCTTCTAAAGACTATTTTCTCACATAAAATACATAAGCCATTAAGTTTTGGCTTGTTGCAATGCATGTTTAAAGGATTAGTTCAGTGGTCAAGAAAGTCCTTCTTATATGAAAGAGAACTTAATAAGACACAAAATGGTGAAGCATTCAAAATCTTATTCCGTTAAGGAGATATTTAAGTTTAACTTTGGTGTCATTTGTGTAAAAACAACCAAAATCAGACTTGTTAAGATGTCATAGACTGAGATTTCTCAAAGTCGTTACGTATTCTATCATATTTTGTTCTGTGATTTTGTGGCTTAAAAACCTTGGATATGTCAGGAAAGTAGTCAAACAGAATCTTGTAAGGGTAATTATAATTTACCACCTGAAGAAAGTTTGAGGAAAATAATTCAAATAGCTAAAATGTTAAATGAATTTTATTTAAAATACACAATTGTTACAAATGTGAGGATGAAGGTACCAAACTTCCATAGTAGACTGACTACACTGTCATTTCTACACAGATAAGACAGAACTTTAAACATGAATATCTCCTGAAGCAAATCAGATTTTTGAATGCTTTCTTCATCATTGTGTGTCTATTAAAGTTCTCTTTCATATAAGATGGACTTGCTTTACCACCGAACTTATCCTGTAATACATGATTAATCCCTGATATAAGTACTTCTTGCAGATGCCTGTTAACTTCAAAACAAAGTATGTGACTTCACGGGAAAAGAAAAAGATACTGAGAGAATAAATTTTGTTTTGAAATTAGGGAGTCCCCTTTCCATGTATTTTGCTCTTTCAAACTATATTTGAGCATATTTTTATTTACAAATTTCTTTTATTTTGTACACTTCCAACTTACCTTGTAAACATGTAATTGTTCCTTGCAACCAATCAAATCAAAATACAAGTCTGGGGAATTCCCAGCAAGGTGGCATTCATGAAAGAGAGGTTGCTTATGTGATGGAGAATAAAGGACCACAAGGAATGCTCCATCCGAGGTAAGAACTCTGAGAAACAGAAGAAAGTGACATGGGGGTTAAATATCAAGGTGGCAGGACTAGGACTGTTGCTTAAAGGCACATGGACAGGCAGAGATTTTATATTCATCAAAAATAACTTTAAATTCTGAACAGAAGTTTCTTTAAATTATAAAAAAACACAGGTCTCCAAGTTTTGGTTGATAAAAGTTTCAAGATTTTTATGTGTGCCAAAGCTGTGATGTATCAGAGAATATACCTCAAACTGTTTATTGTAATTAAAATTTCTGTCCTAAATTTCAGTAACTGAAAATCATCAGACTGTTTTCTCCTGCAAAATTTTGAATAAGGTATGATGGAGTTTCTAAACCTCTTGGTCATATTCAAGTGCAACCATTCCAACGAACAATGAATGAAGGAAAACCAAGTTAAAGGAGTACTAGACTGGAAAAGTAAGGGTGTTTTTTTTAGGGGTCCCCCAAAAATTGAAAGATTATCTACTGTAACAATGCTATATTAATTTTCCGGTAAATATAAATATTCACGTGACCTTAGCCCTCACGTCGTCTGTGGGCTATGGAGGCATGAAGTTTATCGATCTCTTGTGGATAATATATCTGTACAATTTGCAAAAACGAGTGCCCTTACTTTTTAGTCTAGTGCTACTTCAACACACCATTAGTTGTTATGCTCCTTAAAATTTCTAAGTCATTCATTTCCCTTTATTTTTGTCATTCTGAAAACCACAAGTAATTAGGATCAAACTTACCTGATCAATGGCTCCATTGTACTAGTTCTTCTGTTGATCCTGGGTTGTTGCAGAAATTGGCGTTGAGTATCAAATTAGCAATAGAGTCCTTATTGCGTGATTATTTTAATTAAGATAAGTGGTCTCATTATTTGCTACATTTAGGTTTATGGTTATGATTTGCTGGAACAAATTTTTAAGGAAAAAGGACAAGTCATGAAGAAAATTCAAGTTTTCTCTCTCTGTTGTCACAATTTCACATACTGTAAAAATTGAATAAATTTATTCAATTAAAGCCTTAAAATGTGAAGTTATTTCAAGACTTACTTGAGTTATTAGTTAGAGCTCTTATCCCAAGACTTACTAAAGTTATTAGTTAGAGCTCTTATTCAAAGACTTACTAAAGTTATTAGTTAAAGCTCTTATCCCAAGACTTACTGGAGTTATTAGTTAGAGCTCTTATTCCAAGACACACTGGGGTTATTACTTACCTCTTATCCCAAGACTTACTGGAGTCAATAGTTAGAGCTCTTATCCCAAGACTTACTAAAGTTATTAGTTAGATCTCTTATTCCAAGACTTACTGGAGTTATAAGTTAGAGCTCTTATCCCAAGACTTACTGGAGTTATTAGTTAGAGCTCTTATTCCAAAACTTACTGAAGTTATTACTTACCTCTTATTCCAAGACTTACTGGAGTTATTAGTAAGAGCTCTTATTCCAAGACTTACTGGAGTTATTAGTTAGAGCTCTTATTCCAAGACACACTGGGGTTATTAGTTACCTATTGTCCCAAGACTTACTGGAGTCAATAGTTAGAGCTCTTATACCAAGACTTACTGGAGTTATTAGTTAGAGCTCTTATCCCAAGACTTACTGGAGTTATTAGTTAGATCTCTTATTCCAAGATCTACTAGAATTATTATTTAGAGCTCTTATCCCAAGACTTACTGGAGTTATTAGTTAGAGCTCTTATTCCAAGACTTACTGGAGTTATTAGTTAGAGCTCTTATTCCAAGACACACTGGGGTTATTAGTTAGATCTCTTATTCCAAGACTTACTAAAGTTATTAGTTAGAGCTCTTATCCCAAGACTTACTGGAGTTATTAGTTAGATCTCTTATTCCAAGATTTACTAGAATTATTAGTTAGAGCTCTTATCCCAAGACTTACTGCAGTTATTAGTTAGAGCTTTTATTCCAAGACTTACTGGAGTTATTACTTAGAGCTCTTATCCCAAGACTTACTGAAGTTATTAGTTAGATCCCTTATTCTAAGACTTACTGGAGTTATTAGTTAGAGCTCTTATTCCAAGACTTACTGGAGTTATTAGTTAGAGCTCTTATTCCAAGACTTACTGGAGTTATTAGTTAGAGCTCTTATTCCAAGACTTACTGGAGTTATTACTTAGAGCTCTTATCCCAAGACTTACTGGAGTTATTACTTAGAGCTCTTATCCCAAGACTTACTGAAGTTATTAGTTAGATCCCTTATTCTAAGACTTACTGGAGTTATTAGTTAGAGCTCTTATTCCAAGACTTACTGGAGTAATTAGTTAGAGCTCTTATTCCAAGACTTACTGGAGTTATTAGTTACCTCTTATTCCAAGACTTACTGGAGTCAATAGTTAGAGCTCTTATCTCAAGACTTACTGGAGTTATTAGTTAGAGCTCTTATTCCAAGACTTACTGGAGACATTAGTTAGAGCTCTTATTCCAAGACTTACTGGAGTTATTAGGTAGAGCTCTTATTCCAAGACTTACTGGAGTTATTAGTTAGATCTCTTATCCCAAGACTAACTGAAGTTATT
Source organism: Chiridota heheva (assembly GCA_020152595.1). Taxonomy (NCBI): domain Eukaryota; kingdom Metazoa; phylum Echinodermata; class Holothuroidea; order Apodida; family Chiridotidae; genus Chiridota; species Chiridota heheva. Next base: position 70,067 of record JAIGNY010004488.1, read on the forward strand.
AGTTAGATCTCTTATTTCAAGACTTGCTGGAGTTATTAGTTAGAGCTCTTATTCCAAGACTTACTGGAGTTATTAGTTAGAGCTTTTATCCCAAGACCTACTGGAGTTATTACTTAGAGCTCTTATCCCAAGACTTACTGGAGTTATTAGTTAGAGCTCTTATCCCAAGACTTACTGGAGTTATTGGTTAGATCTCTTATTCCAAGATTTACTAGAATTATTAGTCAGAGCTCTTATCCCAAGACTTACTGGAGTTATTAGTTAGAGCTTTTATTCCAAGACTTTCTGGAGTTATTAGTAAGAGCTCTTATCCCAAGACTTACTGGAGTTATTAGTTAGATCTCTTATTCCAAGATTTACTAGGATTATTAGTTAGAGCTCTTATCCCAAGACTTACTGGAGTTATTAGTTAGAGCTTTTATTTGGAGGTATTACTTAGAGCTCTTATCTCAAGACTTACTGAAGTTATTAGTTAGATCTTTTATTCCAAGACTTACTGGAGTTATTAGTTAGAGCTCTTATTCCAAGACTTACTGGAGTTATTAGTTACCTCTTATTCCAAGACATACTGGAGTCAATAGTTAGAGCTCTTATCTCAAGACTTACTGGAGTTATTAGTTAGAGCTCTTATCCCAAGACTTACTGGAGTTATTAGTTAGAGCTCTTATCCCAAGACTTACTGGAGTTATTAGTTAGAGCTCTTATCCCAAGACTTACTGGAGTTATTAGTTAGAGCTCTTATCTCAAGACTTACTGGAGTTATTAGTTAGAGCTCTTATCTCAAGACTTACTGGAGTCAATAGTTAGAGCTCTTATCCCAAGACTTACTGGAGTTATTAGTAAGAGCTCTTATCCCAAGACTTACTGGAGTTATTAGTTAGAGCTCTTATCCCAAGACTTACTGGAGTTATTAGTTAGAGCTCTTATCTCAAGACTTACTGGAGTTATTAGTTAGAGCTCTTATTCCAAGACTTACTGGAGTTATTAGTTAGAGCTCTTATCCCAAGACTTACTGGAGTTATTACAAATATATTTTAATAAAAAAAAAAACAGTCTAAGGGTAATAAGAACTACTATGATTCACATTTAAAATGATAGTTATTGCCATGTTACATTGTGCATTTATAGATAAAGAAGTAGTTTTCTTCCTCTTTACCTGCTAAAAGTGCTGACATCAAAGTTGAGATCCAAACATTAGATAATACACACAGTACTCACCTTAAGATCCGAACATTAGATAATACACACAGTACTCACCTTAAGATCCAAACATTAGATAATACACACAGTACTCACCTTAAGACCCAAACATTAGATAATACACACAGTACTCACCTTTCTTGTATACTTGATGAAAACATAAACTTCAAGCAGGTTGCCCACACAACTGGATTCTGAATGTGGTTTATTCCACTGACCCATCTGTGATGATGAAACAAAATTAAAGAAGTAACAAATTTTTCAAAAAATCATGTATTATACTCGGGAAGGGATGGGGGAGGGGGGAAATGACCTGAAATTTGAAAAAACATGCAAACTTCCTGATAAGTGTCGCAACAGTTTTGTCCAAGATTGTCTGAGAAATATCATTGAGTAAAAATATCGTAAACGTCAATGGAAAAATAGTTTAATGTAGGGAAGTCATGGTATTTGTAGAAAAAAACAAACAAGACATTCAATTGTTTCGCGAATTCAAGACAATACAATAAAAGGCATTAGCTTCTCTTGGACCGTGCTATCATAAGTAGATAGAAAATGTGTGCTTTATTTTTCATTTGGCAAAAAATGCATGTATTTGTCACCCATTTTTAATTAGATTCTTGCATTTAGACAAAAAGTATTTTCGACATGCTCATATTGCTTTTCGAATATTATTATGGAAAATACAGGAATAGGGGTTAGCCAGGACATTGAGGTAAAAGTAGCAGTTAGTCAAATTTGATAAAAGAAATAAAAGAAATACTACACGAATTTGTAAATAAGAAAAAGGTGTTAGATTTCTGTTGAATTTTCAATAAAGCGACAATAACAATGTAACAAAATACAATGATAAAATAACAAATTATAGTTTCAATGATAAAAGATATTAATAGAAGATTGGAAACTGGGGGTCTGTGATAAATTTAACCCTATAATTTTACCTTTAGGGTTAATTTTATCTTTATCTCTATATTTTACTCCTTTTTATAGGCTTTTATCTTTTCTTCATTATTTTCATATGCGTAACCGCCACTTTTATAACATATTGCTAAACATCTGAACTAATGATATAATGCAACATAAAATACATGTAGTCTCTTTTCAGATAGATGGAGCAAAAAAGTTTCCATCTAATAGGGTCAGTTACAGTACAATGGAATATTGTCTATTCATCTCAAACAACATTTATTGATCAGCATAACAGTTAAAATACTGAAATACATTATTTGTTACACTTTACACTTAAAACTAGTGAATGTTTAGCACCATCAAGCACGTTGAGTAGCCTAATGTTGAAATCTTTTCAGTCATTTTCTAGAATGATGGTATACACAATGATGTTTTTATCTATTTATATATGAAAATATTGCATTATAAATATTTGTACCAAATGATGTATAATTAATTGTAAATAATTTCTTTACAACCCATTAATTTGCTTTCTTTTCTCAATATATAAGCTCTCTTAAATGTGGCTTTTGCACAAACAAACTACACTATTATTTTCAAACAAACACATTTACATGTATCAAGCAATCATTCAAAATTTGTTGTTGCACTTATTACAGCACTTATGTTTATTTGGTAACATACTTATACACCACTCCAATTCCTATTTAGGCCAAATCTCAGGGACCTTACACTTTTCAACTAATTATATACTTCACCTTTCCATAATTTCATTTTGTTAATGATATCATTTTTTGTAAGGGAAAAATCCAGTCCGGCTGGATTTCATCTAAGATCCGGCCAAATCCAGTTTCTGCTGGATCCAAAAATTTAGATCCGGCGCATCCCTACTAACTTTCAGTTGTAGTCAATAGTTTGTTTTCTTCGTGTGTTTTACGAAAGTAAAGTTAGGCTTATCGAGGAATTTAATTGTTTTATTACTAATGTGCACAGGAATTGAACAGAAGGTGGCAATCACGCGAGCTTGAAATGTCTTATTGATTTGACTTTTCCATATTGAGTAATTTATTCCAGGACGCATACTAACTCGAATGTTAAAAGTCCCCCATGCCTAAAAAACTCCTCACATACTATCCAGATACTTAAAAAAAAAACATCAAATGTTCAGCCAAAAAAAAAAAAAACTTGTGTATGCCACAAATTTTTCAGAAAATCTTGGACAAAACTCATTGGGGAAACCCCCCTTCAATGTTGCTTAAATGAGTGGAAAATGTCGATAATTGTTTTCCATGTCTCTGTATTTCCTAGTGAAATATTTTGACAACATTGAGAGGTGGGGTGGTGACATGAATAATAGCTGTACATGGAAATAACATGCAAACAAGTGTCCTAACAGTTTTGTCCAAGATAGGTAGCTAGGCAGCATACGTACAGTATGCAAATTGAAAACGGGCCGCTTCTAATTTATGTTTCTCAAAATGATAGAGATTTTCTTCAGGAAAAAGTTCCTGACTTTATTTGCTGTTCAATATATTGTTAGACAATACTAAACCAACTTATAAGACCTAAAACTGTCATGAAATATCTCTTTTTTTTTTAAAAGTTGCTTGCCCATCACGTACAACATGACAAGCTGCGTATTCGTGTAAATTCATACACTCATTTCGCATGAGTATAAATGAGAGAATAAAAAAGCTTATCACGGGTGTTCACGCACTGCCATTATGGTTTGTGCTAGCGATAATAGAACAAAATGGGCGTACTTTGTTTTGGTAATACGCAGATGTTTTTTTTAAAAACTGTTTATTATGTTTTTAAGTGAAAACTTTGTCTTCTGAATAAGCTATCATAAATTTTCTTCAATGGATTACTAAAGAAAGAATCAAAGTATGTGTGGATGAATTTTTAGACGAAAATGAGAAAGTTTTCATATCCAAATTCAGTTGTGCTAAACTTTTAGCAAAACATTTTAGGGCATGTGATGTAGCCCATTTACTTTTAATTCAGTTTGTTTGTTTGAGGGTTAAACAGCACCACGACAACGAGGGTCAAATTATGCCTGAGAGGTTAGATCATTCTAGAGGTAGGTAGGAAAGAAAAGACGGGGAGATTGAGAGAAATACAAGAATTAATAGTCAGAAAGCTGGGATCAAGAGAGGAGGTGTATGGGTGAAAAAAACAAAGTAGAGAGAGGGGGATGGGAGAGGGGTACTAAATATGGTTGTAGGGGGAAGCATGATGAAGGAAGGAGATCATTTTATCCAAAAGGTTTTTCTGGAAGAGCTCAGCAATTGAGTTGTGGGAGCAAGGGAAGCTGGTACAGGTGGCAAGCAAGGAGAACGTGATGGACTGTGAGGGTGCAATGGCAATTAATGCAGAGTGAGTGAGGTGAGTGTAATCAATTCTAAGACAGGTAATATTAACGTTGTCGACACGAGAGAGGTTGTTGATGGTGGGTTTGATCAGAATTGTGGGCTGGATGATGTGGAGTTTGTTATCAATTTGGGAGTCCTATGAGGTTTGCCAGCGGTCATGAACAAGGGAAGCGATAAGCGGTTTGATGTCACAAAGGGTTTTGGGAAATTGAGTATGGGGCAGGTTGAGGGCAAGCTTAGTGGCTGCATCAGCCCTGTCATTGCCAGGGATTCCAACATGGCTGGGTATCCAGAAGAAAAAAATACTTTTCCTGCAGAGGGTGGGCAAAAGGAGTTTTCGGAGGAGGAGGTGGGATGTGGAGTTATCCCATTTAAGATTGAGTAAAGAAGTAAGGACAGCCTTGGAGTCAGAGAAGATGGCAAAGTGGCTGAGGAATTTTGAGGATAAAGAGAGTGGGGGAGAGGATGCTGCCTTGGGGGACACCCAGATGTTGTGTGTACCTTTGGGAGTAGGTGTTTCCAATGCGTACTCTGAAGTGGTGTACTCTGAAGTGAGCGTTGGCGTTGAGAGGAGGGGGAAATATTGCAAAGAGTGAAAGTTTTGTGGAGGGAGATTGACATACAGATGGCCTGAAGGTCTGTGTTCACACGAACAGGGCTGTATGGGATATCGTGTCTAACAAGAATGGAGACGCCCCCACAGGCCCTGTCGGTGTCCACTTGATGTTTGTGATAGCAAGCGAAGTTGTTGAGGGAATAATGGTCAGTGGTTTTCAAGAAAATTTAGTGTATGGTTCGTCTTGTCAATAGACGTGCATACATGCCCTAATCCATAGGATACTGTGATTTGGGCATGAATACTAAGCTCCTTACTCTGAATGAGCTTTGCTATATAACAGGGTAAAAGCCTTCAGAATTGTTCCAAATGGTAATCCTTACTCTACCAGGGCTTTGAAAAGTGTGAGCCAAATTTTCATAACTTTTTTTTTTAATTTTGACAACCTTCCTTTCATTACAAGCTTGGTTGGAATGGAAGCTAATATATTTATCATTTTGAGTAATGAAAGCCAGTTTAGGAAATAATGGACAAAAATATGCAAATTAAGCAATTTTTGGCTAAATTTGGTCCACAAATGGCCAATCTTTGCACAAGTATAACTTCTTGTCAATATTGAAAACAGAGATTTGTGTTACATTTTTAGATTCTTTATCAAACTTTCTTTTCAGCGATGCTAATCTAGAATTTTTAGAAAGAAAGGAAAGATTAACTAGAACGGTAAATACCGTCATGGTTCGCATGCCCATGCAAATTGACACCCATATTATATGACCCAGCCAATTATAAAAATGGCATCTCACACTAAGTCCCACATGGCATCCTATGTACCACATGGCATCTCAGCCCATGTCCCACATGGCATCCCACATGGCATCCCATCCCATGTCCCACATGATTTCCACCATATCTTTCACATGGCATCCCACTCCATGTCCCACACGACATCCCATGTCCCACGTGGCATTCCATCATATGTCTCACAGGGCATCCCATCCTATGACCCACATGGCATTTCACCCTATGTCCCACATCCCATGTACCAAATGACATCCCACCTCATGTCCCACATGACATCCCATGCCTTGTCCCACATGGCATTCCACCATATCTCCCACATGGCAAATCACCATACAGTGTCTCACATGGCGTTCCACCATATGTCCCACATGGCATTCCACCATATGTCCCACATGGCATCCCACGCTATGACCCACTTGGATCCCATCCTACATGTATGTCCCACATTAATCCAACCATATGTACCACATTACATCCCTCCCTATGTCCCACATGGCATCCCTCCCTATGTCCCGCACCAGTGGCTTCCCACCTGATGTTCCACATAGCATCCCACCATATGTTCCACATGGTATCCCTCCTAATGTCCCAATGACATCCTACTTTATGTCCCACATGGCATCACATCCCATGTCCCAAATCCCATGTCCCTATGGCCTCCTACACTATGTCCCACATAGCCTTCTACCCTATGTCACACATGGCATCCTACCTTATGTCACACATGGCATCCTACCTTATGTCACACATGGCTTCCCAACCTATGTCACACTGTGTTACTCGTGGCATCCCACCATGTCCCACATGGCATTCTACCCTGTTCCACATAATATCCCACCCCAAGTCCCACATGGCATCCCATTCCATGTCCCACATGGCATCCCACCCCATGTCCCACATGACATCCCATAGGCTCCATAAGAACAGACCTGCCAACCTTTAGGATCACCAAACTGTATTCTGGAACTACAAAAGTTGTATTTTTGATAAAAAAAACTGTACTCTTTAAACAAAATGTACAAAACAAAGGTTTACTGTGGCTATTTAATGTCAGATTATGTAGTGGTTAGAATGTATTTCACAAAAAAAAAGAAAAAAAAAAACGAACAAAAAAAAAAAAAAGGAAATTGGCAAGGACTTCGCCGTATGCAGGGACTTTTAAGAAAAGTGCCCACGGAAACATGTCAAGTGTTGAAAATGGTTATCAATCGTATTCTGTTTCTGAATCGGTTAAGTAGGCAAAAATCCTTCAAGAGGACATGAACGCCAACCGAGCGTAAAAAGTATGAGTAAAAAAATAAAAATTTAAAATTAAAAAAAAAAAAAAAAAATGTATTCTGGTGCCAAAAAACGTAATTGTATTCCCAACATTTTCCTGTATTAAATACGGCACAATCGTACTAGTTGGTAGGTATGTAAGAAGTCTCATCCTAGCTATCAGTCCCTGATTGAGCATACTATGTATGAAAGTGTCAGTTCATATATTAACTGATATGCAAATGACTTGTTGAAATGGGGTGGGATGCCATGTCCCACATGACATCCCATGTCCCACATGACATTCCATCCCATGGCAATCCACCCTATGTCCTGCATGGCATTCCACCACATATGCTACGTGGCATTCCACCCTGTTCCACATGGCATCCCACCCCATGTCCCACATGGCATCCCACCCCATGTCCCACATGGCATCCCACCCTATGTCTGACATGACATCCCATAAGCTCCATAAGAAGTCTCATCCTACCTACCACAGTCCCTGATTGAGCATACTATGTATTAAAGTGTCAGTTCATATAATAACTTATATGCAAATGAGTTGTTGAATAAGAAAAAAAAAGGTGGAGTCAAATAATCATGCCTGATATAGCCCTTGGTGTATACAACATGGTAAATATTAAATCATATGTCCTTCATGGCCCCCATCCATGTCCCACATGGCAACCCTCCCTATGTTTATATGCAATCACATCCTGTCACACTCCATGACTAAGCATATTAAATAAAAAAGTCTGGTCAGGTCAAAATACTATAGCAACTTTATGCAAATGAGCACAATAATAAAGGTGCAGTTTAAAAAAATCATGCCTTATACAACTGTTGGTGCCCAAATATTTTGAAGAATTTTAAGGATTTTAAATCTCAAGTACTACAAGAGAGACTTGAAGATTTCTGAAGAAAATTGGAAAATTATATCATTTTACAGTTATCTTCTAAGAAAATATCAAATGTATTGTGGACTTTTTAAGGAAACTAGTCATCAATCCTATCTTAAGTGTCTCTGAAAAACTTTAACATTTTATAAGGAAATTCTAACCTTCCATAAGGATATCTGAAGAAATTTTAACTTTTTCTGAGGAACTCTGAAGAAACTTTAACATTTTCTGAGGAATTCTCTAAAAACTTTAACATTTCTGAGGAAATCTCAGAGCAAATCTGTGGACGGCCGGACAGCCGGACGGACGTAATCGCCAATAGATAGGTTCGCATAATGCTACGCATGCGAACCAAAAAAACACTAAAAACGATTTTAGTCAAATGACCCCTGAAAACTGCAGCAGAAAAATTATCAGGCAGTAGTCGCGATGAGACTCGAACCTGGTGCGCTCGCATACTGGCAGCGTTCAATCCACTACACAAGATGATTATTAAAAATGCTGTGGTGAAATTTAATTATTAAGGGAAAGGGTCAAAATAGAGAGGGTATTCCTGTATTAATATATCAAATGAAAGAAAATTGCAAGCACTTTCGAAAGGTATTTCAACAAAGCATGTGTGATGTATGGTTTTAGTACACAATATTTTGAGAAAAAAAGGGTCACAAATGGCAGAAATTCACAAAATTTCAAAGAAATTTCTCCAGAACAAAAGATTGCAGGTAGGGATTATCAAAATTAGACCAAAAATCACTAATATCATGTCTTAGGATTTGCAGGTTCGATTTTGAAGCAAAAATGTGATCTTGAAGTTATTGCCAATAACTTTTGCCAAATTTTGAGTTTTATTCCTTTTCAAGCTCCTTTTTCTCAAAACTCTGTAATATGACCCTATAAAAAAGTTATATTTTGTGAAAGAAATATCCGAGTACTTTAAAATGATACCAAGATTACTCCATAGGACTTTGGTAAAGTCCAGATCTTTTTTTGAGAAAAAGGTGGGTTGAAATGGCAATAATACCGCTGCATGGTAGAGTAAGGGCTAATCAGAGCTCAACAACATTTATTCATGCATTGGTTTATTAGTGTTCTCACAACCACATTACACAGGCTTACCAAAACTGTGCATCAATCATTTCAAATTATTGTCACACAGTGATTTTCAAGGACATGAAATTTGAAGAAGAAAAAAGTTTACAAATTGGGTTCTAAATTGAATACATGAAAAAAACAGGACATTTAACAAAGTTGAATTAAACTCTGGGTAAACGTACCTGAAATGATTCAAATAAACAATCAAGTTATTCGGAGGTGTAGATTTATAATCCAGATTTAAATCAAAAACTTTGATGTTGAACTTACATTGATCCAAATAAATATATTATTTTTCTCAAATAATTAAACTCTCCCCAACCCATAACTCCTCACAAAAGTAAAACTAAGAAGAACTTACATGCCCACCAGAGGCATGGTGTATGCCTTTGGATCTGTATGCAGCAACAGGAGCAGTTTGCGGGTTTGATCCATGGTGATAAATCTAGAGAAGAAAAAACAAAAACAATTATGTAGCTTTTCCCAAATAATACCCTTTAAGAACAAAATTAAGTTAAAACTACCAAAAAACGAGGTTGAATGTAGTGACTTATTACATTAATCGCCTAGGCCTGGCATATTGTTCAATTATGTGATGAATTTGAATATAGATCAACTTATAGTGAAGATCATGAATTTAAAATTTTAAGTCAACAATATATATTAATGTATCATGAAGTTACGGTACCATGGAAAACCCACCCATGCTCTCCCAAAAATATTCTCCACCATCTGTTTTTGTTGGATGGACCAAACATTTTGCTGGGACCACGCCTGATAGTTGCCCAATCACATTCCTGTGTATCTGACCCTATTAAATATTAATTTATGCAAGAGAGGTTACATGACATCTCATTGGTCAGAAGTCAGAATCAAGCAAGATCGGGTGGATGGCAAAATTCTGCAGATAAGCTCTATGTTGATTCATGCTTACTACAAGGCTATTAGTTATTCTAGCAAGAAAAAATAAAAGAATTCTTGATGTCATAACCACTTGAGCAGACTGTCACAATGTCCTAATTTAAACCTAAGGATTCAAATAAGATGACAGAATCCAGATGGTCAATAATGGTAACACTCTAGTCTCATTTTTGATAAATAGATGAAATAGATAGCATTGGAGGCACCCCCATCTTCCCCACACACACACTTTTCCAGAAAATGACATAAGTAGCCCTTTTGAAAATGAAAAGTGAAATTTGCACACACTTTGAAAAAAAATATTACAAAGTGTCCCTTTCAAAATGAATGCCCCTTTTACTTATCTAGACAGGGGACAGACATATGCATATGACTTGGTGAAGTGCCCCCTAACAGGTCATGCTCCCACTTTTCAGGTTTCCTACACCCTTAGTCATCATGCATGATGTAATGAAATCATTCCTCACTCTTTTCAAGAGTTGTTGAAAAGATCATCTGTAAATCTAATCCACAACTATTTCTCTACCTACGGCAGAAAACAAAAGACAATCTTACCCTAATTTATGAGTCTTCTGAACCCCACTGAGGTTCAAAGGTCCCGAGAGATTCCTGGCTAGAGCTGTGGGAATAACTGGTAATGCCTTTATGAGAACTGTTTCAAAAGCTGTCTTTAATGTGACTGCTCCAATGTGAAGGCTGAAGGTTACATCATCCTCTCCCTCGTATACCTGACACTGTAGTCTCAGGGTAACCATGTTATTAACATCCACCGTCTCTCTGCTACTGCATGTATGGTCTAAGAACTATTACAAAATGAAAAGTATCATTTCAAATACTCATAAAAATGAATTCATATTAACGTTAGTGTTTCAACAATTACACTGTAAAGGGTTCTGCCAATTACCCATCATATTTTGTCATAATCCGCCCAATCCACACCGATTTCCTATTAGTTTTTTGATGATAGTACTGTACCAATCAAGACATATATGATGTGGGCAGTGCAAGTTATTATAGATAATAAATTAAATCCACATGGAGGTATAAGATAATAATAAGGAGAATACATGTTGAAAAGTACAAGAAAGAATACATTTTTCATCATCAATATTATATTTTTGCTTTTTTATTTCAGTTTTTCATGTTTCATACATATTTTTATAAAAAATAATGAAGAATAAATTGCAATAATCTGATCGGCAATCCTGATTCTGATTATGCTGCCAATCATCCACAATCAGCCCGATATGATCGGCAAACCAATTATCGTTGGAACACTAATCAATGCTATAGCAAAAAAGGTACAATGTTGTACATAAACAGAGCATACACAAACATACAAATTGTATATTAATCTAGAAATAAAGGTCATAAGTAAATAACCAACGACAAAATGGACAAAAGTGCTAGGATTGGAGAGCAAAATATTGATAATAAAGAAAGAAGGGTGGCCCTTTTGGTAGAGTAGACAAACAGGTTTAAAGTTTGAGTCAATGGATGATTCAAGCCATGATTTTTCACAGATATACAAAACAAAACGCTGAAATTGAGCACAAACAGTTTGTCTTCTATTGTATATAATTCCCACTATTTCCTCAGCATTTGGAAAAAGTGAATAAGGGTTGGGTTTCGAAAGCTTGGCTCTCTGAGTTCTTTCAAAAAACAACAGGGTGATTTTTGGTGTTTATTTGCTTCTAATCCTGTATATGTGCCTGAGTTCTTCCCAAAAACAAGAGGGTGATTTTTGGTGTTTATTTGCTTCTAATCCTGTGTATGTGCTAGAAAACACTATAAAGCAGATGAATATCCATGGCTAAACAAGAAATCTAAAGGATTTGTTTGTTGATGTTTAACGACACTGCAATGGTCAGAGTCAAATGTGTCAAGAAAGTTTGTTTGTTTGTTTGATGAGGGTTTAACGGCACCACGACAACGTTAAAAATTTAAGGTGCAAGAGTTAGGACAGAGCTGGTTGGGAGAGGGATAATTGGTAGAAAGAGTAGAAAAAATAAAATAAAAGGTGAAAATAAAGATAATATAAGGAAGGATACGAAAGTAAGATAGAAAATAGGGGAGGGTGGGTAAACATTAAATCAGGTGGAGTAAGTTGCTATTGCGGAGGAAGGTGATGTTGGAGGGGGGATTGTCCTTGAAGAACCCAGAAATAAAGGTGGAGGGGGATTGTCCTTGAAGAGGTCAGAAATAGAGGTGGAGGGGGATTCTCCTTGAAGAGGTCAGAAATAGAGGTGGAGGGGGTAAGGGATGATCTGAAGTTGAGGTATAAATGGACAGGTTAAGAGGATATGTTTGAGCGAGAGTTCGGTATTGCAAGTAAGGCAGAGAGGTTTGGGAGAGCCAGATAGGAGGTAGAAGTGGGTGAGAAAGGAGTGACCAAGATGTATGTGGGTGATGACAACATCCTCTCTACGATTGAGGCTGTGTAGGGGAGGGTTGACCCCTACTTTTGGATTGATAGTGTGGAGTTTGTTACTAGTCTCAAGATTTCAGGAGTCTTGCCACGTTTTCCTGAGGTAGCTGGAAATGTTAAGGCGAAAGTCAGAGAGTGGAATAGGGATTAAGGAAATGCATCATGGGCGTTGTTGGCTGCCCTGTCGGCCCTTTCATTCCTGGGGATACTGACGTGGCTGGGGATCCAGGAGAAGATGATTTTTTTCCCAGAGGAAGAAAAAGAGTAAATTTTGTTTCAGATTTGTAAGATAAGTGGATTAGACCAGAGCATGCCTGTGAGAACTGATTTGGAGTCGGAGAAGATGACAAAGCAGGAGCAGAAGGGAAGTTAAGCTAGGAGGATAGCCTATGCTTCACCAGAATGGATGGAGGCCCATCTGGTAATTTTGAAATAAGGGTGAGGCCGGAACAGGCGGAGGCTGCAGAGGAGTCTTCATTAACAACTCTTTGCGAAAAGCTAAAACAGCAAAGATCTATTCGTCAGAGAAGATCACAAAGCGGGAGGGAAGGAGAGTTCTGTAAAGTTTAAAGCTAGGAGGCAGGATAGCCTTTGCTTCAGCAGAATAGATGGAGGCTCCACCTGATAGTCTTGACCAAAGGGTGAGGCAGAGGCAGGTGGCGGCTGAGGAGCCTTCCCGTGTAGAACCATCAGTGAAGAGGAAGGAGTAGTCGTGGAAGTGTCTACTGAGTTGGCAGTATTTGGAACGAAAAAAGGCTGGGTTGTGAAGAGCCTTTGTGTAGGAGGTGAGGCCTAAGAAGACTTGGAGGGGGGGAGGGGAAGGGGGAAGAATAACCCAGGTGGGGGTAGGAGGAATAGTGTACCTGGCTTTAGAGAAAATGTTAATGTTAGCTTTGGGGAGGTGGGAATGCACCTGGATACCGAAAGATGGGGGGTGCGTTTGTTGAGATTGAAGAGGTTGATGAATGAAGGAGAGCAGATAGAGTGGAAACAAGGGTTGTGAGGGTCAGTGAGGATGTGAAGAGCAAAGGAGAGACTGGTCTTTGTGCACCAGAGGCCAAGGGGGAGTTCATTGGCCTCTACGTGAAGACTGGTTATGGGGGTGGATTTGATGGCACCAAGGCAGATCCTTTAATCAACTTTAGGCCATTCAGCTTCATAATAGAATATATATCACCAGGAATATTACAAAAAAAACTTTATTTTTACCTCCATGGCATTTGTAAAATCGTTCAGTCCATGAGTTGTGCCAATACTACCATCATCACTACTGAAACAGACTGGTACAATGAGGTCACCAGGCAGCTTGGCTGATGGCATCTTGACCTTCCCACCAGGCATTTCTCGACCAGGATCAAAACGATCCAAAGTGATCTCTATTCCTTCCTCATCTAGTTTTAAGAAGAAGAGAACAATAATTACAACTTAAAAGTTTTTAAGGACAACTTAAAATTGTTTAAGTACAACTTAAAAGTTTTCAAGTACAACTTAGAAGTTTTAAAATATTGTGATTAGTACTTTCACGATATGGGTAAATTAGGTAGACTATCATGGACAAATATAGTACGAAATATCACCGAATCGCAATAATTCAATTTGATCAGAAGAACAGTTCTCAGAAATGCAAGATTTCCGAGCATGCAAATTTCATTTTTTTTTTATATAAAGATTAAGACCTATAAAGCTTAAAGCAAGTATTCTGTCATTCAGTCACAATAATAATGCATGTAAAAATGATATATCACCATATAATTGATATATCGTGATAGCCCTAATTGTGATTTACTGCACATTTCGACAGGCATATTAACATATTCTTCAACCAATCTTTCCAACGAATATTCTAGCACCCTATCCACCCATTAGTTCTGTGGTATCCATGCTACCACTGTCAATAGTCTATCTGCTTCAAATATTCAGATGTGAGGACAAGATCATTTAAATCTAAAGTCACTATAAAGTTAAAAACAAGGCTGTCTGTATTAGTCAGTGAATTTATGAAGCGCCCATGCATATAGATACTGTATAAATCCACAAAAAGCGAAATATCAGCTATCATCACAGATTGTAAATAATGTGCATTATGATGCCCTCACCTGGTCTCAAATTGATGGAACCAATGAAGAAGCCAGAGTACAATTGTCTATTAGCCTGCGTTGCATGCCTGTAAGCTAGCCAGAGACACTTTTCCAATACATGTAAGCATATACTCCTAAACGGTAAAAAGAAAAGTTTTAATATGTGAAGGTCAATATACATGTACATGTAAAAGCTTGTGCAGGAATTTAAAGAAACTGTTATTGAAAAGGCAAAGTAAACGTACAGTAACAGCACAGTATATGGATGTGCAGAGACAATATTAGATGAAGTGTTGAAATCTCTTAAATCTATGAAAAAGCACAATTTTTCATCAAACTTGACTAGAAATTGGCATTTCAAAGCATTTGAAAATTCAGGCCATCCATTAAAAAAATGCGTTTGCTGTAACCCTACCTACCCCAAAAAATTGGAACTCATATATTGTTTTTTGTTTGGTCTGAATTGAATGGTAGTGCTTTATATAAAAGACGTTTAAATGAATATTCCCATGGTTAAAGGAACATTTCCAAGGTTTTAAGGAATATTCCCATAATTTTAAGTAAAATTT
Organism: Chiridota heheva; assembly: GCA_020152595.1. Taxonomy (NCBI): domain Eukaryota; kingdom Metazoa; phylum Echinodermata; class Holothuroidea; order Apodida; family Chiridotidae; genus Chiridota; species Chiridota heheva. The sequence goes on from JAIGNY010004488.1 coordinate 85,155, forward strand.
TATTTGAAAGAGCACACTTCTTTTAGGGCCAATTTGGTACAAAAATTAGGTTGATATCATATTCCGTTCAGAAGATATGGATTTTTTTAGATTTTTTAAGTGCATTTTAGAGTTTTTGTACAGTATGATGAATTCGTGTTTAATGATGTAATAGAGACAATCTTATTGCACCTGTTTACGTATTTCTTTGAATGTTAATTGGTTGTTTCTGTATGATTGGAAACAATTTTCCAACAGTTATTGAAATAGAGCATATTTGGCAATGTATATAAATACCTAACTTTTATCAATCTATTTTCTAATAGGTTTTACTAATAAGAAAGGATGATAGATTTTAATGAAATACTTAAACTTTGTGGCAAAATGTGTTTCTGTGATGTCATACTGAGCCTTTTCCTATTCGTTTATTGGCATTTTTTGTGAACCTTAAAATTTGAATATCTCCTGGTAGGAATAACATATCAACATGATTTTTGTACTAAACTGATTCTAATATTTTTCTCTTTCCTATGAAAGGTTACAAAATAACATGGGAATATTCCTTTAAAAGAAACTTGAATTTGGCCAAAAAAAATAATTTGCCTACCTACCTACCCAATTGTTTTTTGCTGAAGCCTGTTACACAAACCAACATTATTTTAAAGAATGTCCCAGATCTGAAAATGACTGAAACAGGAAGAACTATATTCAGCATCTCATGTAAAAGTAGTATAAATGGCTGTAGACTTGTAGAAGCTCATGTATTTACTGCAAGAATGAACTGATAGAGTTGCTCTAAGTTATAACCATCCTTTCTAACCTATACAGTATTGCCTTAGAATCAATCATTTGAACAAATCATTGCAGCAGCTACATACTCACTGGTTATGAGAGAGATGCAATACCATTTTGTTTCCAACTGGTTGTCTGTCCCTGAAAAGGAATGCAAAGTAAGACATGGGTAATAATACACTAACTACCTAGGCCTTGCAACAAAGCGGCTCCTAAGCTTTGTGACTGTTATTTCATTCTACAGCCGTGTAATTTGCTTGTTGCTGGTGCTCTCACCTACTGTACCTCAAAATCAGATATTTTCATCTTTTAGCTCTTTTAAACAATAAACCATTTACTCATTTTAGCTTCAACGTAACATGTAAGGTCCCACCCACTGTGTATATTTATGAAATGAAACATTTTTGTACCACCTAGCTAACAACATAATTATACCAAACTTGAAACAAATCAGTCATGTGTTTGTTAAAATGTGAGCATTTTAAGATTAAGCCCCACCTACTCATTAATATGCATGACATCGCCACCAAAAATAATAGGGCACATCTGTGAACCATGGCTTATCTGTGTTCCACATACAAACTGAATCCCATGTATCGTCCTTGAGATACCTTGTTTTAGTCTTTTCAATAAAATCATGTTAAGTCCCGCCCACTATGCATATTAATGAAGTTCAAAATTTTGGCGCTATGAACATGTTCACACTAGAAAACATCATAATTACACCAAATATGAAACAAAACAGATATGCAGTCGTTAAAATATGAGCATTTAAAGATTTTATCATCAGACCCCACCTATTCATTAATATGCATGACATCACCACCAAAAACAATAGAGCACATCTGCGGACCATGGGCTATCTGTTTACCATATATGAAGTAAATCCCATGCATCTTTCTTGAGATATTATGTTTACAAGCTATTTTCAACAGAATCATGTTAAGTCCCGCCCACTATGCATATCAATGAAATTCAATATTTTGCTGCCATGAACATGTACACACTAAGAACATAATTACACTAAATATGATACAAAACAGACATGTGGTTGTTAAAATATGAGCGTTTTAAGAAATTAACATTAAGTCCCGCCTACTCATTAATATGTATGACATCAACACCAAAACCAATAGGGCACATCTACAGACCATGGGCTATCTGTGTACCACTTATGATTATGGTATATCGTTCTTGAGATATCATGTTTATGAGCTAGCGTCACACACACATATACATACATGCAGCACACATACTGTACATACGCACACACACACACACACATAGGTTCCTTATGCTATCGCATCAGAACCAAAAATGATGAGACTATTAAACTGATTTTGAGATCTCTCCTACTTATTAGAAATTCCAATAAATTTCAAATCATGTTATATTATATTTTATGAGATCACAAATCTCTCTACAATAAGAAAAAAATACTGACATACTTTATAAGCAGTGCAGGGCATGATTAAAAACTTGGGGAGTGTAGATTTTTGCATGTATATTGTACTGTACAGTAATTTCATGCTAAACAGATGCATTTCATTTTTGTTTCCTTACAGAGTACTTTGTGATAATCAATTACTGTGGAAACCTTTCAATGTGTAATGGTAAACTCTTACAGACCATATGCATATTCTGACCACTGCTTTCAAGAACATACTTTAAATAATTGAACTTTAATACTGTATATCACACATCAATATTGGACATTACGCAAAAGATAAGTCTGTGTATGAGTACAATTGAGATTAAAATATTTTTTTTGTAACCCAGATGCACAAATACTGGAAGGCATGAATGATATGGGAAAATGAGGACTATTTGAACTATGAATGAAATGCAAGGAGTAAATATTTCTTCTGTGAAACATACCTAAAGATGACATAAACAGTTTTGTGTTGTATTTGGAACAAATTATGCTCTATTAGACTACAAGTAGGCCTATACTGTACATGTACTGCATGTGAATCTTACCACAGAACACTTTTTGTTGTGGGAAATGATACAACTTGCTTGGTTTGACTCTGTTGTTGTCCTCGTACAGATTTGTTTCCTCCCACTGATGACAAAAAATAATTGGACTGAATTTGAATGCTTCCCTCCATTTCGTAACACTGTTAAGATTGCTCCAAATAGATGAAGTATGAGCTACAAAAAGATAATAAAAAATATAAAAAATGAAATGAACACTAACTTTGGAAAATTATTTTGGTTAGTCAGTTTATAGGGTCATTGATATTCTTACAAAAAGTGATGTGTCAACTTTATATTAACCTTACTTTGTAAAAGAGTTTGTTCAGAAAATGAAACAATGTGTAGCATACGTGTATAATTATTTTTTCCTTTTATTTCTTGATTCCATAACTATATTATGCCCTACTCCTTGGAAGTGTTTCACTGGTCCATGACCTTCTTAGTTCTCGGGTGTTGCCCCATAAACCCATTGAGAGGAGCCAAGACATTTGTCTTGTCTCTATGTGGTCAATACCAGTGCACATGATTGTGAGTCACTTTTCCAGGAATGGAGACATGTTCTTTTGTCACCATCATATGTATCCATAAGGAAAATATAATCACTTGTAATCATGAGCTTATAGAGTAGAGTTGTCATAGTGTATTGCTAGAATAAAGACCGTTTTATGTTTCATTATAATTATATCCCAAATATATATCAAAGGAATTCATAGCCATCGTTTGTGTATTTATTGTTACACTAAAGCCTTTATTTTACCCACTCAGGACTACGTTACATTTGGCGGCAGCGGGGTAGGATCCTTGTTTTACTTTTGTGAGAATTTGTTTTGTTTTAAATACTTCTCAGAACTTTCCTGCGATTTGACTATCGATCTTCACTTTGGACTATTTTTACGTAGACAACAGAAATTCAGATGGAGAAAGTGCCATCTTTCTAGTTTTTCGAAGACTTTTTGTTAAGTTGTCCATTCTCAATGGGAGCAACGTGCAGTTTGGAAATTCCTGACAAAGCAACTAAAGACTGCCATGTTTTTTGGGAACAAAACAAATTGGAAGCGGTACCAGTTATGGCTCCACTTGCGTCCGTAACTGTAACAAATGAAGACCTCTAGGTCAAAATCCTTCCACCGACATCGGCAGTATTCACCGAGTTTTCCCTGTCATCCTCACCATCATCAACTTTTCAAACAGTAACTTTACAAGTAAGGATGAGTTACATCCCTAACCGACGAACGTTGTCAACAACAACACCAATTGTGATTTCCACATCTAATGACTCCTTACTAGCATCAGTAAATTCACCTACCGGATTCACAATAGGAAGCCAAGCTCCATATTGTGCGGCAATACTTATATGGCTTCAATCCCATATCCCTGGCCCAATCAACTCTTATTGGCAGCGAAATTTGTACAAAGTTTTCTTTGCAATTTCTTGTGTATTTCTCTACAAACAGACAATAAACAAACCCAGGAAAAACATATCACAGAAAATAAAAAGGATACCCAGTCCCAGGATAATGAATTGCAAAATGACATTGAAAGCGATTGTGAAAATAAAGAGCATATATTTTATCATATAGTTCAACCTGTGCTGCAGCCACCTGAACCAGGGCCAGCTCCAGATTGCCCTTTCCCTGTACCTGAACAACGCACCAGAAGCGGTAGACAGGTCAAAGTCCCTACAAGATATGGAATGTTTGTTGACACTTGTACTAAATATATTGAAAATTGTTTTAAATCGAAGATTCTGCTACGATTTATGTTGTTTAATTATTTTGAATTTCACTAACATGACTTGTTCATTTCATCATTGAAGACAGTTTCTCTAGAATTGTTTGTGACCTGCAAAATATCATTTAACTTGTTTCTTAAAATTTTCAGCTGTTCAACCTCTTAATGAATTTGAAATTCCAAGTAACTGTGTGTCATCGCTATTTTCCATTTCCAACCAACTCTTTATCCTATCAAGGACGCACAAACAAATTCACTACCTTTTCCAAGGAAACTGGATGACATCACCTTATCTGTCTTAACAGCCTCAAAGAGTTTCAACACAAGTCTGTCTGTTCATGCATGTCAGCCCTCTATTTGTACCTAATTGATAAACCAAGGACACACCTGACATCATTTCAACCATTCCTGTTGGAGCAGACCTACTTTCAACTTTTGGAACTTTCATGAACTCTCTGTGTGCAAGATAACCTTTTGTGATGTCACTATTTTGGTGATATATCATGTATTTTGATTACTTTTACTTTGAGCGACAAATCCGCCTTTGCTTTTGTTAATTATCTATTCAAAACAACAACAATCTATATGTCAAATATTTTGAGTGGGCCATTATATGCCTTGATCCAACTTCCATTGTAATTATTTATCTGCCTCACATTGTAGGGCAGGCTTCGAAGTTGTAAGAATCAAAGCAACCCCCCCTCCCCCACCCACACAAAAAAGGGAACAGGGAAGAAAGGAAATAAATTAAAAAGAAGTAAATCCTTTCATATTATACGATGCAAAAATATGTATTCTCCGTGAATTTTCAATATTTCTTGAAGATGAAGTCATGTTTTCGTCATGTGTTTATATATTCTTCGTATTTCATATTGTTATGTTTGTTTTTCTTTTGTGTTTTGTCAGCATGTTTATTTGTCTTATAGTTGTATAAAGATTTGTTTTGCAAGTTTGTGCAGATGAGCACAATGAAGTTGTTAATTAGTTAATTGAAACGATTATCTAAAGATTAGTAATTAGTTTGTTGAGATTAATGATTTTGAATTTTTTAGTTACGGAATATGTTGTTCCTACTGATTTTGATTGATTTAGCCTTAATCTATACTGACCGACCAAGTCATGTGTCGTATTCAGAAGTATTGGAGAAGTATTTCAGTTTATTGGTCATTGATCATGAGTTTTCTGGAATTGTTCACTTGTCAACTTGACATCTCATTATTTTTAGCTATATTACAATTCATTCCCAAAATGTTGGATAAGCCATCTCATATTTTGATGATTGATTGTGATAAATTATTTACTTATTCACAGAATTCGTTTTCTGGTATTAGTACTTGAAGGAATGTTAGTCTTTTGTTTTGATTGTGTAACTTAGTTATTCTATGAGCACTAGACTGTGTTCACGTACACTGGAAACCTTTCTCCATATCTCTGTATGGATTGACTATTAGGAGTTGAATGATGGAACATGAAAGATTTGAAGTTTTATAAGATGTTGAATTAAGAATGTTTAAAATTCATTCCTAGTTGTATCTGTGGAAGTTGTGAATTTATTATTATTTCATTTTATGTACATCCAGAATTCCTGGCACATTCTGATTAGGATAATGAATTACAATTTTTTCTTTTTCTTTTCTAATTTGGAATTTATTCTTAGTTCCATTATATTCCTTATGTATTTCGTAGTTAGTTTTTTGCCTATGTTCTCTTTTGAGACATGAGGTCATGTCTTTTCATGACGGGGGCGTGTAGCATACGTGTATAATTATTATTTCCTTTTATTTCTTGATTCCATAACTATATTGTGCCCTACTTCTTGGAAGTGTTTCACTGGTCCATGACCTTCTTAGTTCTCGGGTGTTGCTAAATAAACCCATTGACAGGAGCCAAGACATTTGTCTTGTCTCTATGTGGTCAATACCAGTGCACATGATTGTGAGTCACTTTTCCAGGAATGGAGACATGTTCTTTTGTCACCATCATATGTATCCAAAATGAAAATATAATCAGTTGTAATCATGAGCTTATAGAGTAGAGTTGTTATAGTGTATTGCTAGAATGAAGACCGTTTTATGTTTCATTATAATTATATCCCAAATATATATCAAAGGAATTCATAGCCATCGTTTGTGTATTTATTGTTACACTAAAGCCTTTAATTTACCAACTCGGACCTACGTTACAAATGTAATTACTAATATAAAACAGCCAACAAACTTTGTTGCACAAATTGTAAGAACAAGAAATTTTCCCTTGTGGCGAGATTCAGATGAAAGTAAGGTTTTCATATAGTTGCGTAGCACAATTGTTTTATGGAGTAAACAATGACCCTATCTTAACTGTATATCTAGTCCTACAAGTTTATTGTACAAAGGCTACGTATTTAACGTTAGTGGAACATCCTACAAGTTATTCGAGTTTTGAATAGTTGAAAACAAACGTGCGGTGACTAAGAAAGATGGCGACCAAAACATGAATCGAAGAACTTTATCCCATAACGTTAGTGGTGCCAATTATGTAAAGATTTTGCAAAAGTGTAGCCTATCATTAGGGCCTATTTAGAATATCAAAAAAGTAAATCAATAAATGATAAATTTTCTACATGTGAATTCTCAAAAGCACAGGAATTGTATACCAGCTATAACAACCCTCGTATGGCAATCTTAATGTCAACCGTACTGAGGAATGTACAGACCTTTGTGGAGTAGTGGTTCTTTGTCCTCTCACCCACACATCCCGGGTCTGCAACCAGTGAGTGCACAACTGGTTGTCAAAGGCCATGGCCGTCTTAATATAATGTCCAGCAATGGATGCTTTCGGGACTTTAAACCTTGCTATGCAATGTGTAGGCGTATTAAGCTAACGTTTGGCAATGGCATTGATAGTAGTAGTAGTAGTAGTAGTAGTACTAGGCCGTACTAAGTAGGGCACTACTACTACAGTACTAGTACTGAGTAGGTCTACCCAATTTACGCAGTTTTCAAAGTCAAACGATTTGAGTAAGAGCCGACGCATGTATATGAACTTGCACACGCACAAAGTAAAAGCGCAAAGAAGAGACGATTGGGTTACACTTGGAATATCATACACCCTTTAGCTCTGCTCAGTATGCACCCGCACCCTAACAACAACAAATTAAACGTTTCGTGGAACTAGTGTGCGAAAATATAATGCAAATTCTGGATTTAGCTCTCTTTGCTTAGAATTCCGAGTTTTGGCACTTGCTTTTTTCAATATAAGGGTATTTGATTAACTACGTTACGGTATAGAAATTAGAATGCTTAAGAAACATGGAGATCATGTCCAACTTACCTTACTTTGACTTCTCTAACAAAATGCTGAATCCAGGCTAAATATCTCATACAAAATTCAGTAACGCTCGTCGATTATTTCATTTTTGAATTAGCTATCCAGTTGGCGGCAGTTTGCGCAATAGAGGTAGCATATCACTACTTTTTCCAATAAAAAGCTGGTGCTGATTATTTGTAGAAGTTTCCATAATCGAGTCTATATGGCAGATGAATTAAAGTCGGACCGGAAGAAGAAGAAGAAGAAGAAAGAAGAAGGAAGAAGAAGAAGAATGGAGAAGAACAACTTCATATGTACATAAAGTTTGCTTCCATGCGGTTACGTCGTTGACATAATATTTTATGACTGAAATTCGGTATTTAATGCAGTGCCGATTTCTTCGTGTTTATATGGTGTTTTCATTTATGCGGAAGCAGTGTACGTACATACGATGTTTAAAAAATGAATTAAATGTATAAGAGAGCACCTGATTATTTTCTTATTTCCGTTTACGAACATGACTGTTCGTGTGTTGTCTTTTTGTTTTTGCAGATTTCTCCTCGGGCGGCGTCATGACCACTACCATCATCAACATGCAGATTGCTCCGAGGTCGGCTTCACCTATGTTTTCGTTTTGTTTTTGCAGATTCCTTCAAGGGTGGCGTCATCACCACCACCTTTACCAACATGCAGATTGTTACGAGGGCGGCTTCATCTTTGTTTTCTTTTTGCAGATTCTTCCAAGGGCGGCATCATCACCACCATCATCTACATGCAGATTGCTCCGAAGTAGGCTTCACCTTTGCTTTTGCAGATTCCTACAAGGGCCGCGTCATCACCACCTCCATCATCAATATGCCGATTGCTACGAGGGCGGCTTCAACTTTGTTTTTGCAGATTTCTCCAGAGGCGGCGTCGTCACCACCACCATCATCAACATGTAATATACAAATGAACCAAACTTGGTGGAAGGGTACCCCTGGCCTAGAACTTTTGTGTTTAAGGTTTTAGGGTAAAAAGATCAAAGGACAAATTGGACATTTGGACATTTGTTATGGTAATGGCTGTACCTTTTGAAGAACTTACTTGGTACTTTACAAATTGCATAGGTGGGTAAGGTTTTACATTCTAACAAAACTTTTAAATAATTGGACGTCAATATGTCAAAGGTCAAATAAGTGCTTTCAATTCAAAATTTTGCGGATCCTTCAACTATAAAATAAAAGACCTATACCAACTCTCTATGTTGTACAATGACACCTTGGTACATGAATTTGTGCCCCGTAGATTCCAAAGTCAAAAGGTCAAAGGTCACAGAGCTATTGACCTTTTCCACCATTTCCCCCTACATTAATAGAATGGTAAGTGTGTCGTGAGCATGATCGTGAATGGTGTCATATAGTAGGGTACGATAAATGTGAAAAATATCATGTTATTTGATTAGGGTCAGAGGTCGAATATGTGATTTTACGGGGTAATTATGTACTAATTTGTACATTTTTGCGCCATTTTAAACTCAAAAAGAACAAGACCTATACCAACCCTATGTTGTACCATGATACCTTGTTGTTGTTTTTCTGTTTTTTTTTTGTATCTGTGTCCCGTAGACTCTGGGGCCAAAAAGTGGAAGGTCTGTTTGTACTCGCATGGGCAGTACAACCATCAAGATGCCCAAAGAAAGATATCCAAGCTTATGTTAACATCTGCTTGTGTTAACGTCTGCTTGTGTTAACGTCTGCTTGTGTTAACGTCTGCTTGTGTTAACGTCTGCTTGTGTAAACGTCTGCTTGTGTTAACGTCTGCTTGTGTTAGCGTCTGCTTGTGTTAACGTCTGCTTGTGTTAACGTCTGCTTGTGTTAACGCGTCTGCTTGTGTTAACGTCTGCTTGTGTTGCGTCTGCTTGTGTTAACGTCTGCTTGTGTTGCGTCTGCTTGTGTTAACGTCTGCTTGTGTTAACGTCTGCTTGTGTTAACGTCTGCTTGTGTTAACGTCTGCTTGTGTTAACGTCTGCTTGTGTTAACGTCTGCTTGTGTTAACGTCTGCTTGTGTTAACGTCTGCTTGTGTTAACATCTGCTTGTGTTAACATCTGCTTGTGTTAACATCTGCTTGTGTTAACATCTGCTTGTGTTAACATCTGCTTGTGTTAACATCTGCTTGTGTTAACGTCTGCTTGTGTTAACGTCTGCTTGTGTTAACGTCTGCTTGTGTTAACTTGTGTTAACATCTGCTTGTGTTAACATCTGCTTGTGTTAACATCTGCTTGTGTTAACATCTGCTTGTGTTAACATCTGCTTGTGTTAACATCTGCTTGTGTTAACATCTGCTTGTGTTAACATCTGCTTGTGTTAACATCTGCTGTGTTAACATCTGCTTGTGTTAACATGCTTGTGTTAACATCTGCTTGTGTTAACATCTGCTTGTGTTAACATCTGCTTGTGTTAACATCTGCTTGTGTTAACATCTGCTTGTGTTAACATCTGCTTGTGTTAACATCTGCTTGTGTTAACATCTGCTTGTGTTAACATCTGCTTGTGTTAACATCTGCTTGTGTTAACATCTGCTTGTGTTAACATCTGCTTGTGTTAACATCTGCTTGTGTTAACATCTGCTTGTGTTAACATCTGCTTGTGTTAACATCTGCTTGTGTTAACATCTGCTTGTGTTAACATCTGCTTGTGTTAACATCTGCTTGTGTTAACATCTGCTTGTGTTAACATCTGCTTGTGTTAACATCTGCTTGTGTTAACATCTGCTTGTGTTAACATCTGCTTGTGTTAACATCTGCTTGTGTTAACATCTGCTTGTGTTAACATCTGCTTGTGTTAACATCTGCTTGTGTTAACATCTGCTTGTGTTAACATCTGCTTGTGTTAACATCTGCTTGTGTTAACATCTGCTTGTGTTAACATCTGCTTGTGTTAACATCTGCTTGTACTCGAGCTTACTGCACGTGGGCAGTGCAATCCATCAAAAGTCACAGAGCTATAGTAAGACCAGCTATAGTTCTTCCACTATGATGTGGAGGGGGTGGGGACCCTTAAACAGCGCCCCCTATTGGTCACAAAATGCAAATTTGAATTTATGCCTGGAAGTGAAGCTCTTCACTCTTCAATTTCCACTACTTTTTATTTCAAAAACTCTTTTTATTCTTCAGTAATTACTAATTTGATTAGTAATATCCACTTTGTTTACATTCCGTTACGATGAAAACGTACACGGAACTTCTCAGGTTTTTCCACATTTACATCCCATTTCTCCACTTCTGTGAACCTCTAAGCCCACCCATATGGAAAATGAAGCGTTCCACTGGTCTGTAGTGACCTAGGTGACTCTATTTTTAGCTACAAACCTTGAGTGAATGAAAATTTTGTTTACTTTTCTCCGTGTGTGATCACAGCCAACTTGCATGTGTGTTGTATTTGGGCAATGACTCATGCTGTACAGTATGATAAGAAGAGCATTTTTGTGGAGGATACAAGTTTTCTAGAGTTTTTTATATTTTTTTAACTTTTTAAACTTATAGGAAAAAAATCAAGCTTGTGAAAAGTATAAAATGAGAAAAATTTGTATTATTATTCAATATTGTAATAAGTCATAAACTTTAAACGCCATTTTCTCAAAAGCCTATTTTTATGTACCAACCAATTTGTTAGCATAATAACTCAGTCATTTGTACTCCCCTGTGCATGATACTTGGCAAAAATGATGCTTTCATAGTGTTTTGCATCCTGAATTAAAAATACCTTACGAAATATCCTCAACTTTTAATTTATGCCACTAATTAGCGTTAATGAGGAAGCTAATTATCGTTAATTGCCCATGTCTCCTAAACTAAACATAGCTTTGTAAATTTTATCAAATCAAGACATGACACTTTTTACAAAAATCAATTATGCCAAATTTGCTTCATTTCTTTTAATCCTAACAAAAGTTATCCTGCTAAAACTTCATTTTTGATGTATTTCTTTATTTTCACCTAATTAATTATGCACATTCTAAATGTGCCTAAAACCGCTATGGAAAAAAGTTCAAATACGCAATTTTGTATTTGATGCAACTTCATAGTTATATTTGTTTCACAAGTGTTGTCAACATATACCTGAAGTTTGCCTATTTCAAGGGTCAGCCCCCACCCCCTTCCTTAATTAAGGTAATGAGATCCGTGGATTGCTCTCTTGTTTTCTTTTGTAGCTATGCAATAGTTTCTTTTAATATTCATCAAAGCTTCCCGAAAATGACAGAATGAAGGGAAATTACACGAAATTTGAAGCAAACGTCACAAAATGAAGCAAATTTCACAAACATAAAGGATATTTTATGAAAACTGATATGAATACGGGACATGGAGAGGGATGCCATGAGGGACAGAAGAAGGGATTCCATGAGGGCATATGGAGGAATGACATGTGACACATGGGCAGAGATACCATATGGGACATAGAGATGGATGTCATGTGGAACATCGGAGGGTGGGACATGGAGAGGGATGCCATGTGGTACAGAGGGACGGATTCCATGTAGAGCACACGTGGAATGACATGTAGCACATAGGTAGGGATGTCGTGTGAGACAAAGATAGGGATGAATACCATGTGGGGTAAAGGGAAGGATACCGTGTGGTACATAGGGTATGATGGCATATGGGACATCTGAGTGGGATGTCATTTGGTACATCTTTAGAATGAGATGCAATGTGGGACATAGAAATGGATGCCATGTGGAACATAGGAGGGTGAGACATGGTGAGGGATGTCATGTGGGACAAAGGGAAGAATTCCATGTGGGGCATAAAGAGGAATAACATGTAGCACATCGGCAGCGATGCCATGTGGGACATATAGAGATGGATGTCATGTGGAGCAGGGGTGGGATGATATGTGAAATATAGGGTGGGAGGTCAGATGGGACATGGGTTGGGTGGATAGTGAGATGTTTTTATAATTGGACTTGTGATATGTGTGTCAAATTGAATCAGTATGCGAGCTGTGACGGTATTTATCGTTCTAGTTTAATTTTATATTGTTATATACATGTGGCATCCCACCCTATGCCCCACATGTCATCCCTCCTTATGTCACACATAGCGTCCCTCCCTATGTCCCACATGTAATCCCTCCCTATATGTCCTAAATTTTGCTCCTTCCTATCTCTAACATGGCATCCTGTACTCCTAGATGCTCCATATGGCATCCATATCTATGTCTCACAAGGTCTCCCACCCTTTGTTACACATGACGTCCCTCGCTATGTGCCACATGGCATCCCTCCCTATGACCCACATGGAATATCCTGATATCCTACATGGCTTCCATCCATATGTCTCAAATGTCATCCCCACCATATGTTCATATCTATGTCCCACATGGAATCCCACCTTAAAGTATGTCCCAAATGGCATCCCAACCTTGTCCCACACATGGCATCCAACCCAGTTGTCCCACATGGCATTCCACACGATGTCCCTAATGGAAGGAACATCCATTTCAAAGCACAAATACATACATGTAAGACACCGAATCCACTCAAATATTAAATAAAAAAACAACCAGGAAGTAACGGTGTTATTCGATGAGTTTCAGTGATGCTTACGGCAAGACAATCTCAATTGACCTCTTGACCTGCATTACGCAATACATATTATCGTTACCATGAACTGGTTTTTGCCCTTTCCCATTTCCCCCGCCACTGATCGTACGCAGCTCAAATACAGAACATTTAACCACGAGAAAACTATATCACATTCTTTATACATTTTGGGTAGCCCCGGAAGCTACACAATTGTATCTCATTCTGTCTGTCTTTGTGAATACTGCACCCGATTTTGGTTTGAAAATGGTTGCTTTCAATTAATTTTCATCAATTCAAATGTTCATGTACCTACTCGTATTTATTCATTTATTTATCATGTTTAGTATTATTATTATTATTATTATTATTATTATTATTATTATTATTATTATTATTATTATTATTATTATTATTATTATATTATTATTATTATTATTATTATTATTATTATTATTATTATTATTATTATTATTATTATTATTATTATTATTATTATTATTATTATTATTATTATTATTATTATTATTATTATTATTATTATTATTATTATTATTATTATTATTATTATTATTATTATTATTATTATAATTATTATTATTATTATTATTATAATTATTATTATTATTATTATTATTATTATTATTATTATTATTATTATTATTATTATTATTATCATTATTATTATTATTATTATTATTATTATTATTATTATTATTATTATTATTATTATTATTATTATTATTAGTAGTAGTAGTAGTAGTAGTAGTAGTAGTAGCAGTAGTAGTAGTAGTAGTAGTAGTAGCAGCAGCAGCAGCAGCAGTGCAGTGGTGGTGGTGGTGGTGGTGGTGGTGGTGGTGGTGGTGGTGGTGGTGGTGGTGGTGCAGCAGCAGTGGCAGCAGCAGCAGTAGCAGCAGCAGCAGTGGTGGCAGCAGCAGCAGCAGCAGCAGCAGCAGCAGCAGCAGCAGCAGCAGCAGCAGCAGCAGCAGCAGCAGCAGCAGCAGCAGCAGCAGTAGTAGCAGTAGTAGTAGTAGTAGTAGCAGTAGTAGTAGTAGTAGTAGTAGTAGTAGTAGTATTACGATCATCATCATCATTATTATTATTGTCGTCGTCGTCGGCGGCGTCGGTGTCATCGTCGGCGTTGCCGTCGGCGTTGGCGTCGGCGTTGGCGTCGGCGTCGGCGTCGGCGTCGTTATGTTATGTTAAACAGCTATGAGCCTTTTAAACTCGTGATACATCCGGGCCCTCAATTTCTAGATTCTGGAAGTTGTCAATTTCAGTTTACAATTTATTTCATCCAAGACCCCCAATGGGTGTGGATAATACAACTTTAGTACATGTTAAGATACAATAAGAACAACAGTAATATAGAAAATGAGCAAAATCATGAAAGTAAATAGACTTGTGGTTCATGTGGTGGTTCAGCACGGAGTCCACTCTGATGAAAAAACCAGGCACAGTCGATAAAGAATAAATTCGATGATGACGTGCAAGACTCGTAAAACACTGTTGGCTAATTATACTATACATTGATTTAAACTGTACAAAATTTGCGGAAGCTCATCTTTTTATTATTTTTCATTTACTCTCTCTGCGTACCAGGCTATTTTCCTTAGGTTTTTCATATTGTCCGTATAATAAAGGTTTGTTCTGCTCATATCCATTCCAATTATGTTCGTAGAAACAGTTTAAAATATGTTCAGTAGTATCTTCATGATTACAAAATTCACAATTTATATTAGGGTAGCTGCTCTTGTAATAGGTTTTAACTTTAGTCATATTCAGCATTAATTTGAGGTAAGGGTCTCCATTGTTTCAACTCTGTAATAATTATGTCTTTCAAGACCATGTTCTAGTTGAAATCTGAGTTTGGTACTTTTTTTTCTTTGATCCATTTCCTTTATTTCATCAGCAATTTTCTTTTTAACGTCTTTCTTCCATTTGCTTTTAGTCTTTTCCGAACATCATTTACTAAAAACCTGCTTCTTTCAACAGTCCCCAATATGATGTTGAGCTATTGAAGTTGAAGATGCAGCAAATCATTCTTGTGCAGATTTTCTAGAGCTTGTACTGGTACTGGTAGATTAGTCCAGGGTTTTTGTATAAGGAGTGAAGGTTGGCATAGCTACTGTTTCTAGTATTTGAATTTTTACTTGTAATGCTGCATTTCCGACGTTCTTCTGGTCTGCATACTTTTCTATTGTTTTATTCATACGCTCAACATGTGCATCTTTCTTTTCCTTCCTGTTTTTGTTAAGATCTTTGGTGAAAAACCATTGTACTTCGCGTTTTCTGTTTCAGCAATTTTCTTTTTTGACATGTATATTTGGAAATTGTTCAGTTTTTTTGTTGTCTTTCAGATTAAGTATGGCAGTTTTTCATTGGTAAATGCAAAAAACTTCCACAAGCTCGTTGGTGAATGTAATTTATAGGTTTCTACCTGTTGTTTCCAGCGTATCTGTAGTACCATTTTCTGCTACATGGTCGACGTAGATGAGAATTCCAATTTTAATGTTAGGTCCTATAGTAGTGATGCATCTTTCGCCTATTTGGTTTATTTTATCCATTTCTACGGTGCATAAAGTTGGTCCCATAATAGTGCCTTGTCTTACAATGTGCTTAAGGATGTAGAAGCTCTTTGATCTATCGTAATGTACGCATTTTCGTTCACACGAATGAAAAGTTCCACTTCTTCAGCTGGTTCGAATTTTGTATAATTCGTTACTAACAACCAGAGTTTATCAAAACACTTCACTGCTAACAGGATGTATAGGTTATTAATTAAACATTTATTATAGTCAATTATAGCTTGTGAGGTGAATAAATGGTCTATAATATAATTATGGCGGAGCCACTCTAAAGTGGTACGTCCATGGTATAATAGACTTGATTCTTATGTATAATGAGTCAATCAACGCGACACGACAGTTATGTTACGTTATGTTACGACAGCGTCTTACGTCACCATTCACCAATGAGTCACGTCACTTTCTGACTTCCGGCCTATGTTGCTTTCACACATCACCAGTTTACGATTTGTCTCAGCGGAGATTTTTCGGGTAAGTATGCAGAAAAAGATCAATTGTCGTTAGAGCTTTATGTTAAATTATTTCCAAGGGTACTGCCATGGGAAAAACATGTACAAATCAGGGTACAGAGGTATGACGCTTGTTTTGTATTGTTTTTGTATCCTTGTTTAATTCTTCTAGAGTTGTTGTAGCGGAACTCCTCATACATATAGCTTATCTGTGTTAAATCTAGGATTATTAAAAAAAAATTGACCAATGATGGAAATGTACCGGTTTCGTTTAGACTAACGTTACTAATAAAAGAATATATTATCTTTATTTAATGTTAATATGTACACCGATTTAAATCTTTTATGTCACTAACTTGGAAGTTAGATCTCGAAAATGCTTGGTTTTGATAAAAATAAAACAAGTTTTATCTTTTTTACCAATGCATTACAAGTTGTTATCAGAGGCCGTGGACATTGACTTGGTTGTCGATGTTATGTCTGTCCGTACGTCGTACCTGTCTTCTCGTCCGGGTCGTATTAAGCGTTTCATAAAAGCATTGTTATTGTTATAATAGAATACACAGGCGACGACCTCGTCATTGTAATTGTGTGTTCACTTGTCGTCGTCGCATCTTTTTTTACCTAATTAACGTCCACAATGATTACAGTGGATGTTTGAAGCTTATCCATGTCTTTAAAAACTGTTTTTAAAGTGATTTTAGTTACTTTTATTTAAGTATTTTTAAGTACTTTTCCTTCCATAAAAATTGTCTGACAAGCTCTCCAAAATACGGTCAAAGTTCAAAACACTGTCATCGGGGTTATATCATTTTATATCGGGGGTAAGCCTAATATGTTTTAGATTATTTGAGGAAAATAATAAAAGTAGAATTATATAATCTAAACATTCTTGATGTTTTACTTATTTGTTTTCGCGCGTTTTTTTTACCAAAACTATTTAATAAAATTATGTTAACAAAAAAAATGTTGTCTGTGCAAAATCAACGTGGAGTTTAGTAGAACATTCTAAAACTTATTTGCAGACATTGAATGATTTAATCACAAACGTGCGGTGACTAAGAAAATGAAAACCAAAATATGAATCTCTGAGAAATATATCCCGTTGTAGTGCTAAATATGTAAAGATTTTGGACAAGTTTTTTGGAAAAGTGTATAAACTTATCGATATAAGAATATCCAAAAAGTAAGTTATTTTTCAATCATCAATTTTCTACAAAGTGTGAATTGAAAAGAAATATAGGATTTGCACCTAATCTATAACAACCCTCATACGGCAATCCCAATGTCAACCGTACTGAGGGATGTGTATTATACTGTAAGTAATGTAGGCCTAGGCCTAAGGTTAGTGTCCACCTGAAAAGTTGAAACCCTTTTCATAAACTTTGTTTACGAGGGGATAAAAAACTTTAACATAAATCTGACACTCCCCATAAACATACTCAACTTGGTATTTTCCCTTATCATTCAGATATGGTTATTTGTCTACACTACCAAATTTACTTCTATTCTGAAAGTGAAAGACATATATTTATACTTGAAGCTATTCATGTCAGGACTCAGGAAATGCATTTGTTTTAAGTTTTTTTGAGGCAGAGAGTATCCATTGTATAAATTTCCTTTGAAGCAAGCCACCAAAAATAGCTGAATTCCTTTCCACGGTAAAGACGGACGGTAAAAAAGGGCGGTCATGATGGATGTTCAAAACAGACGGTCAAGACGATTAGAAACCGAGTCACTCACGCAACGGTAAAGACCGACGATAAAGACCAACGGTAAAAATGGACGGTAAAAACGGACTGTAGATTGAGCAGTTAACAGCAATAATAATATTTTGCTCTAAACATTTAAATGTTATAAACAAGTTCTAAAAGAGTTAATTCCAAAATACATTCTAGCCATAAAAAATCTAAAAATTAAAATGACCAATTGTGCTCATAGGTTTTTTTTCCTTTCAAAATGTTAGGGATAGAGCATCTTCACCAAACGATTTCTGCCCTTTTTGTTGCTCGCTTGAATGGAAATTTATATAAAGGAGAATCTTGCATCAAAAGAACCAACAACAAATTTGGCGTTGAAGCTTTTTGCAAAGAGTTGTTAACTGATTAAAGTGGTCCTGCCATTGGGGTCAAAACTAATGATAAATATGATATTTGGAATATTTGATTTGAAAAAATATGATTTTTTTTCTGCTCTGCACCCCACTGTGTGCAAGAAAATGGTATAAGATGGAGATTTTCGTCACCTTTGACGAATAACATCAGAATTGGGCTCGTGTAAGTAAACAATGCATCGCTGACACATTTTGTGTGTGTACGCCATTGGGGTTTTGCGACTAGTGTCAATTATCATCTTCCTTTGTTTTCTAAATGTGAATATTTTCCAAGTAAATATTAATCAAAATCCTGCAGCTTTGTGTAGTTGGAGGATTTTGTAATATGAATTCTTAAACTAAAAGTCGTTTATCAATGGCAAGGGCAACAAAACGAGACTTTTCTGACCTGAGTTTTCGGGGCTTACTGGGTACAGTGTCATATTCAGCTCACGCCAGATATAACCTTGTTCTGTTCGATTTAAACAGTAGCTTGACCACATCGCTTCTGACATGAAATTTGTACTGTTTTGCGAGTAATAAAAATTCAAATAAGACAAACAGAGAAAGAAAAAAAAAATGCTCAGTGAGTTCAAATTCATAACCTCTCACACAAAAGACGAAGCTGTAACCAACTGAGCTACTCAGTCACTTGAAAATTACAATGATTTATTTTATGTATAATGTTAGTGTGGAATATGATTGAAGGAGGAAAATTTGATAAATTAGGACTGAATTGTAAGTATTGTGTCCATATGCCAAGCCGTCCCTTTTATCATATCAAAACTTACAAATTAAATGACAAAACTTTAACAATTTCGTCAAAAACTCTCAATGAATGCAAAAATGCAAATGGAATTGCGTGAATGAACTATTCAGTTTATGTAGGCTTGTTAACTAAATGTCAAGCGACAGAGACCTAAACATTGATAAACAAAACTTTATATTTCCATTAGACTTAAAAAAAAAGAGATAGATGTTGTTGCAAACACTTCATTTTGATTATGTTTAACAAAATATTACTTACGAAAAAGTTATGACTATGCATGCTTTAGTAATGTAGGTCCGTGTAAGGGTTGTAAGCCTGATATCCTTCTTTCTTGTCTGCAAGCAGTTCAAATTCAAAAGGAAAGACATCCCTTCATTATGAGAATGTTCTTCATTTATTTCCAAATCATTTTAATCATAGCGTGAACTTGAAAATGTCAAATTAAGAGCTGAACAGCCCGAAGACTTGTTATCTGGCGCTATTTGTCTATGGTTAGTTATGTGTGTGATGCATTGTTTACAATCAGCAGTCCCATAAATGACCTAGGAAACTGTTATGACGTCACAAATCTCTTTCAACTTTTTTTTCGGAGCAAGTAATAGATAATCAATTTTAAAGTCCTTTTTCATTATGGAAATGGACTTATTTCCAGGATTTCTTGACGGATTATTGAAATTAGGGATAGGGAACACCTATATCAGATTAAATCTCGATTATTTTTTTTGAGCATGGCAGGACCACTTTAATGAGTTATCAAGGAATTTTTTCAAATTTGCCTGAGTGGGTGGTCAGCTCCAATTCTGTTCACAATTTCAAGGTCAACAATGATAGGCCTACTACATTTTTATTACCAAGTCTTTAATATTTTGTATTTTCTTTTTGTAGTAGTGTTAAATTGGGCTTTTTGTGGGGTGAACAACCCTTCTTAGCCTGTCATCTTCTTATGTTATGTTTAATATGTTATGTTAAATGCACTCCCGGCATGAATAGCAATTTGTCCTGGCATGACAGAACAGTCAAACAATAGCAACAAAAACGATTTAAGTTTTAATTAATGTCTTGGGTATGAATAATACAAAATATTAACAATAATTTCATTCTGCTAATTTTGGTGGATAGATCAGCCCAATCTGGTATTTAAGGTCGAGCATGTTCCTATGGGGAGTACCAGATTGAAGGAGAGGGTTCATGTCTTTCTATTAACAGGATGTAATGAGGCAGGAGCTGTGGTGCAATTAGAGTGAGTGAAGGTTATAGTGAATGTTGTCCTGAGTTGGTTAAGAGTATATTTGGTAGATGAATGGGTGGCAAAAGATGGTTCGGGGTAGTAGGTGTATTGAGAAAGGTAGGTATCAATGGAGGAAGGTAATGTAGATGATTGTCTAAAGGCAGGTGATTGGAGATTGGTAAGTGATTGGAGGATGGTAGGTGAATGGAGGATGGTAGATGAATGGGGATAGTACTAGTAGGTGAATGGGGATAGAGGTGAGGGGATGGGAGTTTTAGGAAAGAATTAGGGATGCACCGAATATCTGGTCCGGCTGGATAGCGACAACAAATCCAGTTCCAGTTCTGGCCGTATCTGCAAAAAAATTGGCTGGATTATTTTAAAAATCTGGCCTGAATTTTCTTAAATAGCTCTTGGTAATAGCTTAAATTTAAGTAATATGTTTCTAAAAGTTAATAAAAACTGTCAAAGTATCTTTACGATGATATTTTAGTAATAAGTTCTGAAATGTTTGAGGTACCGCCTGAAAAAATCAACCAAACGAAAGATGTATGACCATTGACCAAACTGATACAATTCTTGTAATGAAATGAAGCTTTTTCGTAGTATAGGGCCTACAACAAACAGTATAAAGTGGAGACATTTCTGGTGTAATTTAAACCCCTAGCTGGATCCAGAATGTCACTGACCAAAAGGGGCAGGAATGTCACTGACGAAAAGGGGCAGGGATGTCACCGACCAAAAGGGGCAGGGATGTCACTGACCAAAAGCGGCAGGGATGTCATTGACCAAAAGGGCAGGGATGTCACTGACCAAAAAGGGCAGGAATGTCACTGACCAAAAGGGGCATTCATAGCTATAAAGTCTGTTACACACCGAACGTGACGCAGCGAGTGATATTGTAAACAAAAGTGAATGAAACAAAGGAAAGAAACATTTTGACCTCTAGTTTTCAAAAAAGAATCGTCATCGCATGGCTATTCAGATAATAACTAAAAATTGATTAAAAGGGCCTTTCTATGCCTATTCAACCAAATTCGCATCGCGACAGAAAATCACGCCCCACTAAAGCGAATTTCTCCACGGTTTGAACAAAAAAGCATTTCTAACAAATTTTCCAGTATCATGAGAAAGCCGCAATTGTAAACTTCATCGTGTTTAAGCAAAAAGTCCAAGCACCTTATAAGATTTGTTTCCTGTATGATTATCTAAAAAATCGCTCGCCGTGTTGCGTTCGGTGTGTTATGGCCTTAAGACATGAAGATATCATTAATTTGATGGCAGGTTTGAGGGAATCAACAATGCAACAAGACTAGTAACGTCTCTGTATCTCATTATATTGCTATGGGGAACTATAATTAGTATGAAAAGAAGGCAAAATAGTATGATTTTATGAAGCAAATGTAGGGCTCTTAGTGAAACGGGCAGGGTGGAGGCAATAAGGTGCAGGGTGGAGGCAGTAAGGGGCAGGGTGGAGGCAATAAGGGGCAGGGTGGAGGCAATAAGGGGCAGGGTGGAGGCAATAAGGGGCAGGGTGGAGGCTATAAGGGGCAGGGTGGAGGCTATAAGAAGCAGGGTGAAGGCAATAAGGTCCAGGGTGAAGGCAGTAAGGGGCAGGGTGCAGGCAATAAGGGGCAGGGTGGAGGCAATAACGGGCAGGGTGGAGGCAATAAGGGGCAGGGTGGAGCTTTCTCTGAAAAAGCAAAACTAGGGGCCTGTAATAATTTTGTTCATTGCTTCTTTACTTAACCCCGTTTTGTAGGGTTTTGTCTTCATCATATTATCTGTTTGTAACCGGCTCCCCTGCCCCTCTCTGCCCCACTTGCAACATCGATCTCTCCATCAAGCATATTTTCTTAACCTTTCCCCTATACCATAACTCCAGATCTCTTCTCTCCTCACTCTCCTCAATCTCGGATCTATTCGAAAACAATTCTTCCTCAAACATCATCAACTTCCTCCGCAACAACAATCCCTTCCACCACACAAAATCTCCTCCCCTTCTACACCTAACCTTACACACCCCTTTCTTTTCACCTGACTTTTTCTCCCACATTCAGCTTTTCCCCTTTATCTCCCTTACAAACCTTCCATTTCCTCACTATCCTTACTCTTACACCATTATTTATTAACACCCTCTTGGTACATTTGACTCTGACTGCCGCGGTGCTGTTAAACATCAACAAACCAAATCAAACCTTGTTCGTCTAGTTAGCCTCTGACATCGGTAATTAAACATCAATAGTGAAGTGAAAACTAGTACTTTGTTCTTGCATTCACTCATTCTCGAGCCATGTTTTCCACCCCTGAAAATGGTATTTCATGCCCCTGCATTTCCATGAGCAGACAATACCATTTTTAAGGAGCCAGAACTACCGGTGGCGGAAAATCCCTTTTGCACTGTGCATAAGTTCAATTTCATTTTTGGTTTTCATACATTTCTTGTAGGTAAGCGTGCGCTGCACTTTTATCTCAGGACCAGGAACCATGGCAGCTAAACCTCTCGTTATATTTGTCCTTGGAGGACCAGGTGCAGGGAAGGGAACTCAGTGTGAAAAAATTGTTCAGGTAAAGGGTTTGTTGAAATGTTCACATTATAGGATTAAAACTGACTGTTATATTCAACTGTTGCCAGTTGATTACTTAATAGATCCAAAGATAAAGGGGTAATAAAGAAAGGCGCTTATTACATCTAGGGCTTTCAAAGGCATTGATACCCCCTTTACAGCCAACTTCCAAGGTTGGAAAAACCACTAACCAATTCCCATAGGCGAGCAAAAGAAATTGAAGCGAGTAGAAATATTATAATATATTAGCCACACTTAATTTAAGCCTCGCCAGCTTTGCGAGTGATTTAAAAAAAAAAGATTCTAACCCTGCAACTGTGCAGCCAAGACTGTTCTTAAGTCCCAAGCCAATAATGGCCCATATAGAGCACCAGATGAATAGGCAGCAAGTGCTATTTTTAAATCTCTGGTATACCCTGGTCCAGAATGGAATCCTGACCTCCTGATTGAATCCTGAGCCAGATATTTGTTTAGTAATTATATACCATATTTATGAGTTGTTTAGAATCCAATATTTATCTTATTACATTTTCATTGGAGTGTATCGATCAGGATTCTTGTGTGTGGTTGAATTTAAAGGTGTATCAGTGGGTGTGTAAATAGACGTAGGGATCAAAGTAGTCAAAGACAGAAAGTAGCAAAGCAAAAACAGATATGATATTATCTGATAAGTATATACCTGGAAATGTCTTGATTGCCAGAGTGTATAAAAGTGGTAATAGAATTAAAAAATTGTGGCGAACAAAGACTACTGTAAGTGCTTTTTTGATGCCTTAATGCATTCCCGAATAAGTTGCAGAAAAAAACAAGAGACCAGAAGAAAAGAGGAACTTTTGTGTTTAGATCAAGAAAAGTAATGAATTTAATGAACAATTATTTTGCATTTAGACAGTATTTCTTTCTTTTCTTGGTTTGATATTTCCTGTTTTCTATTTTTTTTTTTTTTTAATAGAAATTTGGCTTTCGACATTTATCAGCAGGAGAGCTGCTACGGAAAGAGAGAAACAGTGGGTCCAAGGATGGAGATCTTATACAAACCTACATCAAAGAGGGGAAAATTGTGCCTGTTGACATTACTCTTGGATTGTTAGATAAGGTCCGTGAATTCACATTACAAGCACAGCAAGTTTGCGAGTTCTGTTTGAAGAATAATGTTGTCTTGGTGAAGTGAAACTAAAATAAGTGTTGGAATATATTATATTATACTAATAGTAAAAGATATTTTCCTTTTACCAGAATTTCTGAAAGAAGTTTGTGACTGTATTTATGTAAGTACAAGGGTTAGTGCTGCACATGACTGCCAGCTAATAATATTTGTACCGTAACTTACAATGTTCCTTGTATTGATATTGTGGTTCTATAACAATGACAATTGTGTGGTTTATCACCAGGTATGTAGCTTTAATTCTAAAGAAGTTAAATTAAGCTTATGTTAGTTCAAATTGCAAAAGTCAATGATTGTTTTCAGCTTTTAAAAACAAATTTAGCTAGAAAAAGTTGGTAATACAGTAGATCATAATTCCGCCACGGAATTGACAAACTTAGTCTAAAATTTTAGAACTTTTTGTCTTGTCAATATGTGTTTATACACAGTGTTCAAATTCAGATGCAGGATTGCGAGATTCCCACAAATAATATCAAATCCTCTCCAAAATGAATTATAAGGGGAATCCTGTAACATAAATGAACGAAGAAATTTTTGCAGAACTGCTTAATATGTTACGGTAGTTACGGTACAAGTTAGGCCATGATTGTTTAGGCATAAATTAAATTCTAAAAAGTGCAAAAATGTTGTAAGAAGTAAAAAAAGTTTAATTTAGAATGGTTTCCTTCACCCCATACTGGCAAACTCCTTTGAAAGTTAGCAAAAGAGAAAAAACAGGCCCAGTACAAGCCTATCACTTGGTGGTGACATCGTTGCATTGGTCGAAACAAATTGTGCATGTATGATGAATGTGATAGAATATACAACATAATAGTAATACAATCATGTCATCTGCTAGTTGGGAATGTTATGTACAAATAGGCCCTATTTAGATATATGCAGTGAATTGGAATGATGTGATTTTTAGGAACTTGTACATATGTCACATAATTATTAAGTGTAGTGATAGTTGATTGTGTTTTACATTTTATATTTACTGCTCCGCCCTGCAGTGTCAATCCCAATCCCTGTTAAATAGTTATTCTCTAAGTAAAAAAATAATGACCTGCAAACTGCAAAGGCTACAAATACCTCAACACATGATGAAGAGACAGTTTTAAACAAAAGACAATTGCTACATGCGTGAACCTGTTTATCCATTATATTATCTCTGACAAATAACTTTTCAGATTAAAGAGGAAATTTGTGTTGCTAACCAATCAGTAATAGTGTTACGGTCAAGAGAAAACTAAGATGTCTGATGATTTTAACAATTTAAGTTTCCCTTTTTTTTCTTCTTCAAAATTTACAAAAAATCCCCCCACCCCCCTTCCCCTCCCTCCCCTTCCCAAATCTAAGTGTTGAATCTTAGTATAAACACTGTCCTTTGCCTCAGCAGCACACTCCTGTTTTTCACCCAAGTGTAGCATACAGTCAACTGATGTTTGGGTGAGGTTAAATAAAGATATAAAACAGTAATTTGGTGTTATGATGAAAGTTTGCAATGATATATATGTATTGGGCAAGGGACTTTCAAACTATGCATTCATATTTTAAAACATTCTTTGCACAGGCAATGCAAGAGAGTGCTGTCAAAAAATTCCTCATTGATGGTTTTCCCCGAAATGAAGACAATCTAGCCGGGTGGAACAAAAAGATGGACGGAAAAGTTGACATCAAATTTGTTCTATTTTTTGAATGTTCGAAAGATGTAAGTATGGATTTTTCAATCCTATATTTTATTTTTAATCTGTTTTAACTACAGTACAGTTTAGTGGTCAATCTAGTTAAAACTTATAAGCAAGAGGAAACAAAATAGTGAAGAACATGTTCAAAACCCTTACTTAAGGAGATCTTCAAGTTTATTTTGTCTCATTTGTGTAGAAGCGACAGAATTCATAGTAGATGTAACCTCACATTCTTTAAAGTCTCTATGTATTCTATTATAGTTTTTCCTGAGATTTAATATAAATCCTTTACAAAATTTAAAATAAGAATTTGACTTTGGCGTATGAGGTTATGATGAATTGGTTGGGATAGGTATTTTGATGCATGTTCATATCTTATACAATATTGGAATTATTACATGTCAACCTGTGGGTTGAAAAATGTACAGTGTGATGTCACACTTGCAGATCTAAGACAATTATATGGGTGATACTAAAATGAATGCCACCCGAATGCCCATTGAAGCACACGCAGAAAAACAAATGTCAATTGAATTACTACATGTACAAACTGTGCATACTGCGAATGCCTATTGAGTGATGCGAACAGTAATTTCCATACAACTATTGCCACTTGAGATGCACTGTATAACGGATTATACGGAGGTGTATAAGTGCCTTAAGATTACTAACCGTGGTGTAGCGGTTATCATACCTGTCTACAGACCACGAGGCCCTGGGTTCAAGCCTGGGTTGGGTAGACACACCAGTGCACTACAACTGGTTATCAAAGGCCATGGACATTGACTTGGTTGTCGATGTTATGTCTGTCCGTGCGTCGTACTTGTGTTCTCGTCTGGGTCGTATTAAGTGTTTCGTGATAGCATTGTTACTATCATAACCGAATACGCAGGCGACGACCCCGTCATTGTAATTGTGTGTTCACTCGTCGCGTCGTCGAAGAAATAACTTGGATAAGGTTGGGTTAGGGTATGGCTGACTCTAACAAATCGACAGTACTATGTGACTACCGTACAGCATAAGTTCAAAACAAAAAATAATCACAGCACAGCGGTAGGTATTGGCATTCATGTTTTTAATGGGCATTCAGTTTTTAGTGTGTGAGTCAATTGGCGTTCATTTTAATATTACCCCAGTTATATGTATTTCTTTGAAAAATGATTGCCTCTCTAAATTTTTGGAAACATCTTTTGTTTTATTATTGAGATAAGGTGTTACATGCACCTAACTGTACATGAACATATATGGTGTTGCATGTACTTTACTGTACATGAACATATATGGCATTATATGCACTTTACTGTACATGAACATAT
Source organism: Chiridota heheva (assembly GCA_020152595.1). Taxonomy (NCBI): domain Eukaryota; kingdom Metazoa; phylum Echinodermata; class Holothuroidea; order Apodida; family Chiridotidae; genus Chiridota; species Chiridota heheva. The sequence goes on from JAIGNY010004488.1 coordinate 112,332, forward strand.
ATGGTGTGTTACATGCACTTTACTGTACATGAACATATATGGTGTGTTACATGCACTTTACTGTACATGAACATATATGGTGTGTTACATGCACTTTACTGTACATGAACATAGATGGTGTGTTACATGCACTTTACTGTACATGAACATATATGGTATTACATGCACTTTACTGTACATGAACATATATGGTGTGTTACATGCACTTTACTGTACATGAACATATATGGTGTGTTACATGCACTTTACTGTACATGAACATATATGGTGTTACATGCACTTTACTGTACATGAACATATATGGTGTGTTACATGCACTTTACTGTACATGAACATATATGTTGTGTTACATGCACTTTATTGTACATGAACATATATGGTGTGTAACATGCACTTTACTGTACATGAACATATATGGTGTGTTACATGCACTTCATTGTACATGAACATATGCGGGGTGTAACATGCACTTTACTGTACATGAACATATATATTGTGTTACATGCACTTTATTGTACATGAACATATATGGTGTGTAACATGCACTTTACTGTACATGAACATATATGGTGTGTTACATGCACTTTATTGTATATGGTGTTACATGCACTTTACTGTACATGAACATGTTTGACCCATCTGCTCATTTTCCCTACACTCTAATCATAGGTTTAGTTTGCCTTGTAAATAATGTGTAGGTTTAATAAGCAGCTGCAAAACATATATATGAATTTTCTTATCAACCATAGCATATATCCAATATAATTTGCACGCTAGATAGTGAGCAAACATTTCAGGCTTGTTTACTTTCAAATTTGGATCAATCTTAATTAAAAAACCGAAGAATACACTTATCATGTTTTTTAAGATTTTAATGTGATTTGTGCTATAGCTGATTAATTGGAAAGGTTGGCCATAGACTTAAAAATAAAGCATGATTCCGTGAATTGATATCAGTGTTGGTATTATTTGATCTTGAATGCATTTTGTGCATTGGTATCCCCTCGCCAACAAAGTTGGTGAAGAGGGGATATAGCATTGTTCACCGTTGGTCTGTACGACGGTCTGTCTGTCCATCTGTTCATCCATTGTCCGTCCCACCTCATGCATTGTTCAGCTACTGGGAAAAAATAGATTTTAGCCTATGGAAAGGGATTCCAACTATATTCATGAAGGAAATTTATGTAAAGAAAAATCTTGGTTTAGAAGATTTTGGAATAAGTGCATTTCAGACTTAAATAGCAAGTAAAATATTTGTTCTGGGTTGAAAAAAAGAAGAAAACAAGTTGAATAATAGAGCTGACGACTGAATTAAATTGATAATTAAGTGTCTTAGGAATGAATAGGGAAAAATCAATAAGTCTTTGAGTGGAAACAATAGACTTATGATGAACCCCAAATTAATTCGCACTAAATTTTCCTTTTGATTTGGTAGATAGATCAGCTTTGTCTGGTTCATAAGGGGAAAACAGTTGGGCATGTTTTTATTGAGAGTGTCAGATGTAAGTTATTGGGGGTGGGGGAGCTGTGCTGAAGTGGAGTAAGTGAAGGCTATAGTGAAGGTTATTTTGAAGATTGGAATGATTAGTTGGTTAAGAGTATATTTACTTCTAGTTATACCTTACCTTCCATGCTATAAATATGCAATCTGGTCATAGACCTAATTCTAAAGCACTTTCAACCGACCTTGAAAACGTAGTTACCAGCCCAGCCCTGACCTCCATATTACCTCTACTAACCCTCACTTCTTTTCAGAGCATCGTTATCACAACATCGCTGGAACTGGTCAAATTTTCTTTTAGAAATGTTAACCTTTTCTAACAATTTTCTCCCTTGCAGCTTCTACCAGGCAGGCTTTTACGCTCTTTGGCCTCAATCTGTTTGCCTTTTCAAGTTTCTGAGGTAAGACAAGGTAGCCATGGGACCGGAAATTCTTCGGTCCGACTCTCAGGACTTTCCTGTTAAGCCTACACTTTGGATAGAGTGTTTTTGCCTCCATTCATACAAAACGGGTGGCTAGTTCGAGAGAGTCTCACTCTCGCGGTGGGTCTTTTTAGGCCCTAGAACACTTAATGTGCCTGTCTGGTGGACCTCTTGCCCCTGGCTTTAAGAGTTTCTCACCCTCGGCCCTGCCCTTCCACGAGGAGAGCCTAGCGTTATACTATGCATTGTATTAACATGTTAAGATATCTTCAGTACAGGTTCTCGTATGCATTAGGCCAACTTCTTTTATCGATGTTGGCGCATGCGTATTGGGTCGACGTCACCACAGGGTGTGCGAGGAGTTGGCTTCATACAGCTCCAAGGAGCTAGAGTTGTTACAAGAGAGCCTCTATTTTATTTAACGTTACCAGTACTTCTTGTGTGTTCGTTTTTCTTGCATATAATTAAGACAAGAGTTTTACTTTTTAAGCTTGAATTCTGGGGCGTTAGAGTGACCTGGAGGAGGTCTCCCTGGCGTCCTCTTTTCAGGAGATCTAATTTTTTCTTTTTATTTTCATAGACACCAGGTTACAAAGTGGTTCGTGTTTTCCACGCTACCCCTGCGATTTTAAAGAATTTATTTTTTGTACATTTTTCCAGGTTTTAAATTTCTTTTCAGATAGTGATTTTTCTGATAAAATGTTTTAATGTACTAAATTTCTGTGGCTTGCCTCACTATGTTTGACGTCTCCCACAGACTCGTCTTGCCCGTGTAAGGGTCGTAAGTACATCCCCCTTGGTGTAAGTATATATATATTTTCTATATATGTATCATTATTTTCAAAAACACCAAGAGGTGATATAAATCAACATAGTCTCAAGAGTTTCTGCTTACGCCATGACCTTCGACTCGACGCTACTGAGCCGTGGAGGTCTGTGGTAGTAGTTGACTTTGTTAACTTTTACCTGATTCACCCCCTGGAGGCCTCTGACTCGACGCTACTGAGTTAGCAGAGCCACGGGTGTGGTCTATTGGACGTAAGTTACCCGAGTCTATTTTGATCAGCTAAGTGGCATCCTAGACTTCATTAGAATAAACCACTAGCACCCCCTTTTCGACGCTACCGAGTCGGTGAGGCACATATTGTTAGTGGGTAACTCCTTTGTACACCGCTGTGGACCACGGTTCCGTGTAGGGAAAAAAGAGGTATAAGTGAGTTATAAGTAATTTCATGGCTCGCTGTTGAGCCATTACATTACTTTCACGGGTCCATACGTGTCCTCAAGGCTCCAGTGATCATGTTCATGGCCCGTGTTCACGGCTTAGTGACAGCTCCGTACATGTCCATCGTACGGCTCCACGGCCCATGTTCACGGGTCCGTGATGGCTCCATGTGGGTCCAATGGCTCTGTGGCCTACGGGTCCATATGGCTCCAGTGAAGTGGTATATACGGCTCCAGAGTTTTGTAATGGGATAACGTACGATAAACCCTAAAATAGACACGTTAGCTACGAACTACGTAGTCTGGTGATAAGTGACAATCTTTACATGAAGTATAACATCACGATAGCTATTTTCTTTTTGTTTCTAAAGCCATTAGCTACGCAGTTCCACGGCCTTGTGAACTGCCACAGTAAGAATTTAAGGCATTGTACGTTACAGTTCCGCAATATTTTTCACCAGTATCATGGACATAGAGGACAGGTCCCCGAGTGTCGGTGCGTTACGCACCCAAAATGTCCGCGATGCGTCGCGTGTAAACGCTTCTTTAAGTTACGCTTCGGTGACATCCATCTCACGTGTTACGCGTGCAAATTATGCTGCAAGTCCAACCAGTGTTCTCTGTGCAGCGACTGGGATCAAGCAGCATGGTCGGAGCACAGACTCCACCGCTACTGGCAATTTCAAAAAGCGGCTGAGAGAGCGGAGAACTGACGGTCAGACAGGTCTTTGTCTTCCCCCCGCTGCCACCTAAGCCGCAGCCCCTCCCGCCCAGGAGGCGAGGCCGCCGCTCACTCTCAGCAGGGCACCCGATGACGAGCCATGCAGCTGAGTAGGCGTACGCTTACGCGTACACATTTGGTGCCGAACGCTGTGGCAGAGCCCGGCTCTACCGTCCCCCTGGTACTGTCTTTTGAGTTAAGCAGGCCCCGGAGGAGGTACAGCGAACGGGATAGTACACACAGGAGAGGATGGAGTTGACTTCACCAGTCCTCTCTTCCTCGTCCTCCCCTGAGCCCAGGCGGAGGGGAAGGAAGCGACACAGGGGAAATCCCCTCGAGGATCCCACCTTTAAGGACACACTCAAGCAGACACTTGAGACTTTGGTGTCCCAGGCGCTAGAGCGGAGGCTACCACCTCCTGCACCTCGCCCCCCTGGCAGCTGCCACTGCCGCAGCATGAAATCCACCCAACCCTGAGGTCTTGGAGGAGGATGCCCTCGACATCTATCTCTTTGGAGAGGATATTAATTTTTTGGAAGATCTGGACCATTTGGTGGAGACTCCGGACACCGCCAAGGCACGGACCACTGCCCCGGCTTAAGTCGTCCCCAGTGCCGCATCAACGATGCCGACCGTACTAGATAGGACCCCCATATCCTACCAGGTACCAGACGAGGTCCTCTTCCCGCCACCTACCCCAGTGGACCGCCTTTTACAAGGAGAGCGGGTTTCCCAGCTCCTTGATTTCCTAGAACGGGAAATTAAGCTGGATGTTATAGAAGCACCTCTCGTAGAGGCTGGCCCACAGTCTCAGCGTAGACTGCTCAGCTCAGCCCCGAGGGAAACTAATCCAACGGCTAGACAATTCTCCATTGATACCTCCCTGGTGACATTGGCCCAGGATCCCAGACAGGGACTTGATGGCCTAGAACAAACGGTTGACAAAACCATGCATGTCCAACCAGCTGCCTATCAGGCGCTTATACACACCCCCTTGATCCTGGAAGGAGTGTGGCAACTTTACGCACCCCCTTGATCCTGGAAGGAGTGTGGCAACTCCACGCACCCCCTTGATCCTGAAAGGAGTGTGGCAACTCCTCTGCCAGCCCACGAGCAGCACCACAGCGGTGTCCAGCTCTGTGGCCAGGACCAAGAAATTTCTTGATCCTACGGTCCAGCGGAGGAAAGATTCCCTAACAGCTGTTTACCGGGCCATACGGTGGGGCTTTAAATACCAAGCCCTCGCCGTATGAGTGACAGAGGGCTTAGACTCGGTTCTGCGTTGACATCTGCCAGCCAACATCCTTACAACGACCGCACCTTTGCTAATTAGACTCTTGGATTTGCTTGACGTGACAGTTGTCCAACTCACCCGAGTCTCCACAAAGGTAGTCATAGAGAGGCGGGAGAGTCTTCTCCCTCTCCTTGGACTCTCTGAATCCACTCAGACGGACCTTTGGCACTTACCAACAGGAGGCCCGGACCTATTTGCAGGTCACTTTCGAGATGTCCTGTCATGCCAAGCCGGCCGACAGGACGATCTTCGGAAGACTAAGAAGCTGTTAGCAAGGAAGAAATATTTTCTTCTCCTTCCGCACGCTGCCGTCCTTCTTCCCCAGTACAAGGCCGGGGTACTCCTACCCAGCGGCGGGTCCACCGTTGCCGTGACGCAGTCACGGGGGCCTATACAGCTTCTTCCTCTCGCCAGGAGTCCATTTCGTGGACCGGCAGAGTGAATGTGGCAGGCAGCGGTCAACGCTCCTTCCCCTCTGCACACAGAGCGGGCACCTCTTCCTCTGGAGGGCAGCGGAAGGGCATGGGGCAGCGCTTTTAACCCACCCCTGACGCCCCCGTTAAATGGTGGCCTAGTCGGAGGGTATTTGGGGAAATTTTCAGAGGCGTGGGAGAGAATCCTTACAGACAAATGGGTGCTACGAACCATTCGGCAGGGTTACCGTCTAGAGTTCATGACTACCCCTCCCCAAGGGGGGGTCTTTCGCCCCACCCCCACGCTTTGTCTGAGCAACCACGCAGAGTTGTTGAAGACAGAGATCGGAGTGCTGCTAGTGAAGAGCGCCATCACCCCCATCTCGAATCCTCGCAGGAACCTTGTAATGTCTTTGTTTTTCCTGGCCGCCAAGAAGGGGAACAAATGGCGCTCAATCATCAATCTGAGACCACTCAACAGGTTTATTTGTACATTAAAGTTCAAGATGGAGACTCTTCACACTATCCTTCCTTAGTTGACAAGGAGCCTGTGGGCCACCTTCGTTGACCTCGCGGATGCATATCTCCATGTGCCGATGCTCGAGGAACACAGACGTTTTCTGTCGCTTTTATTCGAGGGAGCTAATTACACTTTCAGGGTGTTACCCTTCGGGCTATCGACTGCCCCTAGGGTGTCCACCTGGATTGCGAGAGTTCTAGCAGCCTTCCTGCGAAAGCAAGGCATCAAAATCTTGATGTACCTAGATGACTGGCTGATTGTCACAGTAGACGCAGCCACCGTTGCAGAACACACGAATGTAGTCATTAGAGTGGCTTAGGACTTAAAGTGGGTAATCAACCTCGCCAAGTCCAATCTAGTTTCTTCTCAGACTCCCACCTTTCTGGGAGCAGTCCTTGATTTTACACAAGGTTGTATATGACCGAGGGAGGAGCAAATCCTAGCCATAAGGGCGGGAGCCGACGTCCTTCTTTCGCAACCGGTGTCTCCGGCGAGAGCGTGGCTGGTATTCCTAGGATACCTAGCTAGCCTAGTAGATGTTGTCCCCATGTGCAGCTTTCACATGCGGGATCTACAATATTATTTACTGGATCATTTGGTCCCATCCAGGAGGGACCTCAGTATCCTCGTCCCCCATACACAGGCAGTGATGGTGGTGCATCCACTCTCACCTGTCTTAGAGAGCGGTTTTTCCACCCGTCAGACCTTTAGTGTCAGTGGTGACCGGTGGGTCTTTGACGGGGTGGGGAGCGCATTTAGTGTGGTCCCAAGTCGTGGGACACTTGGTGCGGTTAGCACATCAATGTGTTGGAACTAGAGGCAGTATGCCGGGCTCTTGTTCATTTTCTACCACAAGTACGGAACAAGACTGTTCTTATATGCACCGACAACACCATGGTTTATCAACACATTTATCAACAGACAGGGAGGCACAAGATCCAGGTATTGTGGATCCTAGCCAAGTCCCGTCTGCCTTGGTGCATGACGAACAAGATCACACTCCAGGCGGTCCACCTGCCAGGCAAGAAGAACAGCTCGCGGATCTGTTATCTCGCCTCCAAGGAGTCCCCAGAGATTGATCCCTCCTTCCGTGGGTGGCGGAGGCGATCTGGTTGACCTTCAGTCTCCCGGACATAGATCTGTACGCGTCTGTGGACAATCACAAACTACCAATTTTTTTGCGCTCTGACACCCGACACGAAAGTCTGGAGAGTCGACGCCTTCACGATTAGGTGGACCCGCTTTGTGGGCTATGCCTTCCTACCGTTTGCACTGGTACCGAGAGTACTGGGCAAGGTGATGTACGATCAGTGTCACATGTTCCTTTTGGTAGCTCCCAACTGGCCCGGCCAACTGTGGTTCACTCAGCTGCTCAATCTTATCGCAGGTTTTCCGTACGAGTTTCCAGGCACTCACAAGTTAGTCTCAATCCTGGACTCTGGCAAACTGCACCACAATCCAAGAGCACTCCATTTGACTATGTGGCCTCTATCTGCAAATCCCTTGAGTCACAGGGTCTTTTGGAGGCAGTTTCCCAAATGGCAGCCCGAAGCCAGAGACCTTCCACTTTGGGGATGTATGCTTTCAGACTCGGGATGTTCCGAGACTGGTGCCAGGATAGATCGGTTTCTCCGAATACGGCATCCCTTAGTGACGTAGTGGATTTATTGTTGGTTTAACCTGAATAAATCCATCAATACAGTCAAGGGGTTGAGGACAATCTTAGCAGCTATCCATCGGGGCTTTTGAGATGGTTCGACCGTCACCAACACGCAGCCTCTGGAAAGATTAATTAAAGGAATGTTCTTACAAAGACATTTAGTTCGGAACCACGCTCCCCCTTGGGATATGCAGTTGGTTTTCGAGACTTTGGCACAGGCTTTGTTTGAGCCTTTGTCACAATGTCCACTGAAGGAACTTGATGATCAAAACAGTACTTCTACTCTCCGTGGCCTCTGCCAGACACAGTTTTTGCTCAAAGAAGGCCGTATTTGCTTCGAATTCGGGGGCGTTTCGACTCGTGCCCGACCAGCCTTTTTAGCCAAGAACCAAACATTAGAGTTTTTACCGGAACCAATATTCCTTCCGTCACTCGCTACGTTTTCTGACAGGGCAGAGGACAAGGCCTGGTGCCCCGTTCGATGTCTCAAACAATATATTTAACATACGCAATCTTTTCTGAATGAAGTAAATGTCTTATTCGTGTCCTAACAAAATCCACATCGCGCTGTCTCGCATAATACGATTTCACGTTGGATTGTTCAGGCAATCACGTACAATAAATCTGCATTATGTACAGAACGATCGGTTAAGCACATCAGGTATGAGGCATAGCTACATCAATTGCGCTTTTTGGTGGGGTTCCCCTCAACAAGATTCTTCGTGCTGCGATATTAAGAACCAGCCACGTCTGAAGGATATACCAGACTACCAAGGCGGAGTTGCAAGGGCTGTTCTTTCGAGAAGAGGACCATCCCTTTCTTAAGATGAATATTCTTGCTTTCAATTATTCATGTTTTTTCGTGCAGTCGAGATTCTTTCGTGAATTTTCTTAATGTCTTAGTCGTTCACTAATGGATTTCTGCTGCTGTTCTGGCACGTTTAATTCGTTTCATTTTACTAACGAAAAGATTTCGCCGTTCAGGCTCTTTATATTTAGTTTATTCTTACTAACGAAGCTTTGCCATTATTTTGGCGATTGTTCTTTCGTTGTTTTACTAACGGAATCTTGCGGATCTTTGGCACCTTTTATTTCGTTTATGTTTTACTAACACGATTCAGCCGTAGTCCTTGCAGCTTCTGTTTACTTAAACTTTACAGACAGTTTGATCCCTTCATGCTTAACTAAATCGCCCCTGTCTTTGAACAAACCTTGTAACTTTTTGTCATGGCGTAATGGGCATTGTTTACAGTTTTTTCTGTTCAGTAATGGATTCTGTTCGCGGGTAACTAAGCTATGTTCTGTAGACATCTTGCCTCGGTTATTCTTAACAGGGTGCTTCCTGTTTTCTTGTTATAACTAGCAGTGGGTTACTATTGTGATAGTTCCTATTCAAGAGGTCTTCCGTCCTTAAGAGGAGATGGAGTTTCATCCTTAAGGCAGAATAAGTGTGAGTTTTAGGACCAGCCCTTAAAAAAGTGTGCTGCGACCTGAACTCCCTTCCTATCCTTGGTTGCAATCTGATTGCATATTTATAGCATGGAAGGTAAGGTATAGCTTAAAGTAAATTTACTCTGCTAAGCGTAGCGGGGATATTTACGAGAGTAATACTTATCTTCCATGCATCCCGGCCCGCCTCCCCTCTCGTTAAGGCCTCCGTGGAATGTTAAGTGAAGGTTAGTAGAGGTATTATGGAGGTCAGGGCTGGGCTGGTAACTACGTCTTTAAGGTCAATTAGAAGTGCATTAGAATTGGGTTATGTGACCAGATTGCATATTTATAGCATGGAAGGTAAGTATAAATCTCGTAAATATCCCCGCTACGCTTAGCAGGGTAAATTTGGTAGATGAGTGGATGTAAAAGGTGGGTTGGGGTAGTAGTTGAAACAGGGAGGGTAGTTGAATGGGGCATGTTGGGAATGGAGGATGGTAGGTGAATGGAAGATTGTAGATGAATGGAGGATGGCAAGTGGAACAAAGGGTGGGATGGCAGGTGTGACAGAGGCTGGAAAGCATGTTATTAGCAGCGAGGGGATTTGTATCATTTGCAATGTCTGGTTTCATTTTGTTTTTTTCATATTTATCTCGTCACAGACCTGTGTAGCCAGGATTTTAGAGAGGGGAAAGAGTAGTGGACGGGCGGATGATAATGAGGAGAGTTTAGTAAAAAGGTGGGTTTTATTAATATTTACTGAAAAGCTATCCGAAACCTGAGAGTATGAAACACTGGGTTCGCCAAATCAACCTGAAGGCAACTTGTCCACCAGGCGTTGAACTCTGCAAGTGTTGCCCACAAAGAAAATCAGATTGGCCTGAGAACTTTTATGTACATATACAAACTGCCAATAATCTAGTTGTCTGACAGGGCACACCCAGCAAAATTAAAACTGCCCGGAAATGAGTTTTGGTTGCCCTCAGTAGCCAGACGAGTGATTTGTCGATCTTTGATGATTCAGAAATGATTTCATAATCAGTGATGACTTTTGATAAATGCTGTTCTATAGAACATACCTTAATGTGGATGTACAAAACAAAAATGGGTAGGGGAATTCCCATTGTTTTTCTATTAAAGGTCATGATGAAAATTTTCTTTTTTAGTTTTAACCAATCCCAATCAAATTTATTTTCTCTTTGTAAGCCAACTTTTGAACAACTTGTGACATTCTTATCAGCAGCTTTGTGGCGAACACTTCCATGATTAAGGGGGTGACACCCACTACCAAATATGAAGTTGTATATTGTAGATGTCATGAAAATGTGAAGATCTCCATGTAAAAAGAAATTCACACATGCCTTTCAGAATACGCTTATTTTCTGTAACATTTTAATGCTTTGTGGAGTACGTACCACACAATATCATTCATGGTCGTATGCTTGACTTTTTCTAACATAAGTTGTAGATGTGAGTATATTTTTTCTTTCTGGTGTAATCACTCTTAATAATATATATTTTTCCCATTTTGAATAGGTTTAAGACTTACTTGGATTCCACAAAACCGATCATTGAACACTATGCTAAAATGGATTTAGTGAGGAAGGTAAAAGCGGAAGCAAAGCCAGATGAGGTATGAATTGATTTAATCAATGTTGGTAATAAGTTTGAAGGTTCGCTAACCCTGAAAGTGGAACCAAACTCTGAGAAAATTCCCCCCCCCCCTCCCCTACAAAAAAAAAAAAAAAAAAAACCCTGAAAGTGTAACCAAATTTTAAAAAAACAAACAATCTGAATAGGAAAACACATAGTAAACCAAAGTAAGACATTAATTTGTGTATTTTGTTTTCTTTTTGGTTCTGATGCTAATAGCATAAGGAACCTATGCAGTTATGTGTATGTGTGTGTATATGTGTGCATGTGTGTTTGAGTGTGTATGTATGTATGTATGTATGTGTGTATGTATATATGCGTGTCTGTGACAGCAAGCTCATAAGCACGATATCTCAAGAACAATACACCGGATTCAGTTCATATGTGGAACACAGATAGTCAGAAGATGTGCCCTATTGTTTTTGGTGGTGATGTCATGCATATTTATGACTTGGCAGGGCTAAATGTAAATATCTTGAAATGCTCATATTTTTACAACCGCATGTCTGCTTCGTTTCATATTTGGTGTATTTTTGTTGTTAGCTAGTGTGCACATCTTCATGGTTTCATGGTACAAAAAATGTTGAATTTCATTCATATGCATAGGGGGATTTTCTTGAAAAGAGCTTGTAAGCACAGTATCTCAAGAACAGTAAACTGGATACATGTGATATTTGGTACACAGATAGTCAGTGGTCTGTGCAGTAGATGTGCCCTATTGTTTTTGTTGGTGATATCATGTATATTTATTATTGAGTAGGTGGGCTTAATTTAAAGAATCATGAAAAGCTTTTATTTCGACAATCTCATGGCTGATTTGTTTCATATTCAGTGTAATTATTTTGTTAGCTAATGTGTATGTGTTTATTGTATAAAAACGTGGAATTTAATTAATATGCGTAGTAGGCGGGGCTTAATATGGTTTTGCTAAAAAGACCTTGTAAGCGTGGTATCTCAAAACGGACGAACTGGATTCATGTCATGTGCAATAGTTGTACACAGATAACTAATCCATGGTCTGTAGAAGTGACCTATTGTTTTTTGTTTTTTTAATGAGTAGGCGGGCTTAATGTAAAAATCTTGAAATGCTCATATTTTAACAAGCACACGTCTGTTTTGTGTAAAATTTTGTAGAATTATGATGTTACCTAGTTTGTACGTGTTCATTTGATAAAAACCTGAATTTCACTAATATGCATAATTGGCGGGGCTTAATATGATTTTGCTGAAAAGAGCTTGTATACACGATATCTCAAGAACGATTCATGTCATGTCAAATATTTCAAGATATGCAATGACATTAACACTTAATACAAAATCAATCAGCATGAAAAAAAAGCATCAGAACCACAAAACCTTTTGGTTGTGGTTAAATGTTAGTAGTGAAGGGGTAAGCTGGTTGTGGATAAAACTTGATGGGTCTATGATTTCTGAGGTAGATCATATTGGGGTAGGGGAATTCATAGAGAAATATTTATCAGGGTGGAATTGTTCAGGGTAGTGGAGATATGTACTTAAAAAGAAGCTTAAATTGGAGTAGATTCTGTAATGCACTGGGTCCCCATTTTCAAGGTCAAAAGAAGTGTATACTTTAAAGGCTTTTGAACTCCACACATCAGTACCATTTATTTGCTGTAATTATCAAATTGATCATTTCTCTCTCTTTTCAGGTATTCTCAGCAGTTTCAGAATTGTTTGCCAAGGAGGGTTTATCATAGAGCTCTATTAGAGAGCGTCTAACATAAAGCTCTATTAGAAAGCTACTTAAACATTTCATAATGGATCAGAATCATTGTCGCCAGATCAAATTCCATCTAGAAGAGAAATAACTTATTTTATCTGCATTATTGGTGTAAGACCATGTGCTTGAAATTGAAGCCTTTTGTAGATTTAAAAAAATAATTTCCTGAAGGTTGTGTTTATTTTAATTCAATGCACCTTACAGGGTATAATGTTTTACTCACAGCAGAATTTTTTTTTACCACTCCTAGGGGAGGTGGGGGATAATCGAGCAAAGTGAAATGTTCGACTTCTGTAAGGTGGGTATTAACCATTGCGAGTTTTAAAATTTCATTTCCTGGACAATGCCATCCACAGCTTTAAAATGGTCTAAACAGTTGGTTGGTGAAATTGTTAACTTACCTTTTCAAAATAGTAAGCAACCTTTTTTTCTTTTACTGGGTGGGGCATGGGGTTCTTTTCTTGATTGAAGTTGTAACTTTGTAAATTATTGGGCTTTCAAACTGAGCCTTGTGAACATCATATCTGGACAATTGATTTTAAAAGGACTATCAGTCATTCTGCTTGTGATTATCACACTGAAGCTGATTGTTTGTAACATATCACAATGAGATTTATAATATACATACTAGCCATTTGCACCTCATATGTAAGTAACTACTGATGTTTGAGAGGAAAACCAGTTGATGGAAAATAAGTCATCAATTTTCACACAGAAGTATCTCATTTAATTTTATTAAATCAAGGTATATGATATTTCTTGATGTCAATATTCATCAATTTTCATTGTCATTGACTGCCGTGTCCACCGTACATAGTGGTCATAAATGTAACAGATAAGCACACTATGTATTTGATAATCCATTTTATTGTGGATATACTTGATTTTAAAACTTACAAAGAAATTTTAAAATGGTAGTTTCAGAAATCTTCTTTGTACTTGGCGAGATCAAAGATCTGTTGTAATGGAGAAATGTATGTTATTGATTATTTTATTTTCCTGGTAATGTACAGATTTGTAAGCTGTCAAATTTGAGAAATATTTCAGAAATGTGGCCTTTTGCTGAATGTGGGTTGGTGTTGTCACAGTTTGTGGAACATATTTTAATTCCAGTTATTTTGAGGTAGATTAATGAAATGTAAGGAACATCTTGACTGGGCTGAAATTTTCACGATTATGTATTTCTCATTGTCTTGTTCATAAGATTGTTTAAAAAATTATTTTTTTTAAAGTTAATCCTGAACAATGCATTCATTATTTGTTGTTATTGTTTTAAAATTGATCATGAAGTGTAGTATATTAATGAAATGTAGTGTACTTACGATTACCTTTTGGAAACGAGATGGTGCTTGGTTTGTGGAATTATGATTTGTTTAAAATATTATCATGATGAAATAACCATCCTTATAAAGAATGGTCCATTAATCATTCATGGGTTTTGCACAAAGTCCTCCCAAGCATATAGTGTATAGTTTTATTTAGGCTCTGCCAAGGACTAATCTGATTCGTATCACTGAACAGCAGTTATGTAGCAAGCTACATAAGATGAATGACCTATTGTGTACAGTGTAACAGTAGCTGGTTGCTAACAAGTGAACTGTGAATAGACTATGAAGATGTTATCAGATAAGAAGGTATACATTACCCCTGTGTTGTGTATGGTGTAACAATAGCTGGATGCTAGTCAATGAAGTGTGAAGAGTCTCTCAGATTGAATGGTGTGGATTACCCCTGATTTTGAGAAAATCGGGGGGGGGGGGGGTGTTGGGTTGGAGGGGTCCAAGGGCCAGAAATTCTTAATGGTTTATTTCAATGTTTTCTGATATCTATAGATGTATAGTTTTTCTGCTAGTCCACTATTCCAGCTTTCACTTTCCTTCATGATTAACTTGATCAATTAGGACTTGGGTGGTTGTTGGTTATGGAATATTATCAAATAGGGTTTATATATTTTTAAAATACATACTTGATTCCTGACTCCTTTCTCATTATCTAAAATATTACTGTAAAATTTTGATGTGTTCTTTTATACAAATAATGATAATAGATAAAGCAGTATAATGAAGGTGCAAAAATAATACCCGGTGAAACATAAATTTTAAGTTGCCTTCCTCATATCAACAAATTTAAGTATCCTTAACAGATTAAAGCATCAATAACAAATTTAAGCATCTTGAGGGGCCTAAAGCATCCTCAACTAATTAAAGCATCTTGAGGGGCTTAAAGCATCCTCAACTAATTAAAGCATCTTGAGGGGCTTTAAGCATCCCCAACAAATTAAAGCATATTGAGGGCTTCAAGCATCCTCAACAAATTAAAGCATCTTAAGGGCTGAAAGCATCCTCAATTAATCAAAACATATTGAGGGGTATAAAGCATCCTCAACAAATTAAAGCATCTTGAGGGGCTTAAAGTATCCTGTGCAATTTAAAGCATATTGAGGGGCTTCAAGCATCCTCAAAAAATTGAAGCATCTTGAGAGGCTTAAGGCATCCTCAACAAATTAAAGCATCTAGAGTGACCTCAAACATCCTATGCAAATTAAAGCATCTAGAGGGGCTTAAAGCATCCTGTGCAAATTAAAGCATCTTGAGGGGCTTAAAGGATCCTCAACAAATTAAAGCATTTTGAGGGGCTAGCTTAAAGCATCACATGCAGAGTAAAGCACCCTGTGGATTAAAGCACCCTCTGGATTAAAGCACCCTCTGGATTAAAACACCCTGTGGATTAAAGCACCCTGTGGATTAAAGCACTCTCTGGATTACAGCACCTTTCGTGGATGGGAGTATGATTTGGAATTTCCTTCCTCTTACATATATCTGAAAGATTCTGTATAGTTAAGCAGGAAAGTGGAATTGTTTTCAAGCATGTTCAGATAGAGCTTCGAAGTGTTGCATATTTAAAGATATATGTTGCAGTGGAGTGTTTATATGTCTTTAATACATTAGGGAAAAGACTGGCTGGAGTGGAATGACCTGATTTTAGGAGGGTCATCCATGACCTGACTTTAGGAGGGTCATTCGCGAGTGCGGAGTTTTTTGAACCGTGCATTAAATACACATATAAACACGATGCCAAAACATGATTTTTTGTATCAAATGTGTTAAGATTGATTTAAATGCATAAAAGAATGAGAACAAGAAAAGTTTACATCCATTTTTTGCTTTGTTAAGAAATTCACCTCTTGTAAAAATGGACTAAACCAAATACTCAAGATTGTGCATTATGGGGATTTAATGCATGGGTCTTGACAATGCAAATACTCATAGAAATTTTATATCCTAAATCATTTGCCAATGGTGTTTATGTTATCCCAGAAGTATTTGCCTATCTTTTTTGCCTGAGAAAATAATTTACAACAAATTATTTATGAAACCATCTGCAGAGAGACAAGGCTCTAGTGTGTATGTTTTGGGTGGCACCATGGTGTAAAGCCGTGAACTGGTATTTTTGCCAGTGGAAAAGACAATTGCTGAGAAACGGGTAGTCTCCCCTGATTTGCCAGTCATAGATTGTGACCAGGGTTGGACTGAGATGCTTTATGGACTGTGCCATCAAATGACTAAAGAGGGCCCAGGAATCATAATTATAAAATGCTCATTGACAGTGATTGACTACCAAACCAAGAATAACTGAAGTGGTGTAATAACAGAAGCAGATAAGAAATTAGTAAGCAGAGTGAGGAGGAAGAGCACAATAGCTCCAAAAACAAAGACAAATTCAGTTTCATAAAAACTTAACCAATTGCAATTGATTGGGTGTCATTTCCTATAAAATATCCATTTAGTAACTTTAAAAAAAACTTTGTTCTAGTCTTAATATTTGTGCCAAAAGTGGAGCAAGCTTTGTGAGTTATAAATCCATTGTATTTTTTGAAAGGGTCTTTATTCATGAAAAGTGAGAGAAAAATTGATACATGAAACTTCAGCTTATATTATTGACATTCCCAGTCCATTGAAATCTTTTTTAGTATAAATTTCTTTGTGTATTATGTATTTTTTGCCTTTGTAACATACAAATCTCGTCCATCACTATTGGTGTCTACACTGTCTAATATGAAATACCACTGTCATAGCAATTATTATTTTTTAATTGTGGATCTACATGTAGTTACTTCACATATGACCGATTGCTGAATATTTTTTCTTACATTTCCACTGTGTGTTGTAATAAGAGCGGACCAGCATTATTTTTACTCAGTTTAACCAGTCTGTAATTACTAAATGAAGTATCTTCATATATACTGAATATTGAAATAAACCTATACACTGATTATAAGACAAACTTTGGAGTTGTTTATTCATTTGCTGGATGCCATTTGATTTTTTTAAATCATGTTTTTTTTCTCTATTTAATTAGTAGCCCCTAAACTCTCCTCTTCAATAGCTGTGGTACTGCATACTAATCATCCTACCAGGTTCTTCGCTGGTCCCCTTCGTTCACAGTAGATGCCACCCAGGAATCTTCCGTTCCTAGGGTGATGATACTCTTGTATCACCTGATTGCTTGTAGACCCAAGTGGAGAGACATAAATGCAGGTCTGATGTTTTGCCACTGTATTAGTAGTTTTCCATGTAAAACTGCTCATTTCTGAATTATCATTTTGCTGTGTCCCTTTGTATAAATAAAAGAACACAAATGCATCCTGACCTTCCTCTTAAAGGATAAGTTCAGTGGTCAAGCATGTCCATCTTATATAAAAGAGGACTTCAAAAGAAACAAAAGGGTGAAGAAACCATTCAAATATATTATTTCGTTAAGGAGATTCAAGTTAAAAGCTCTCGTCTTATCTGTGTAGAAATGACTGGTGTAGTAAGTCTACAATGGAAAGAAAGTTGGTGTCCTTATCACATTCTTAGGAATTAATGTATTTCAAGATTGAGAATACAAAGTCAATTAGAATTATAGATATTATGAGAGCTAAGTATGCTGAAAAAGACAAAGATGTGAAGAAAAGCTTAAGGAGAGATAAAGGAAAGTAGGTTGATGACCTTGCTACATTTGCACAGAAAGCAGCTAGTAATGGCAGAATGAGAGAGCTTTACAAAATAACCAAAATAATCTGCAATGAAAGGACCAAGGTTGGGAGTGCTATAAGAGACAAGAACATGAATCTATAAACAGATGAAAAAGAAAAAGAGAGGTGGAAAAAGCATTTCGAGGAGATAGTGAATAGACCAGATCCTGTTTTTCCAGTTCTAATGAAGCCCTCAGGCTTTGTCTGGGTGCCTACAGGACCTCCCCAATCACCAGCCTTCGTGTTGAAGCCAACGAACCCCCCTTTCTACTTAGATGTAGAAAGATTAGCCTCTCCTATGCTTTTAGGTTTCTCACCAACACCTAGAACCCTGTTTACAACCTCATTAGGTACCCCAATTTCTCCACTCTTTGATAGGACTAAAACCCTATCCCCTCCCTTCAGCTTACGCATTAAATCAGACCTCTTCCATCTCGGCATCAACCCCGCCACTCTCAGCACCTTCTCCTGGCCCACCCACTTTTCCTCCTTGGGCCACCCCCCTCCCTTCTGTTCACCTGGGCCTCTTCACTCATTACAAAACTCAAACCCACCCTAACCTCCTAAAGAAGGTTATTTCATCATGGTGCCCTCAGTTCAGGTTGGTGCCGTTGGTTTAGGTTGGTGCCGTCGGTTCAGCTTGGTGCCGTCGGTTCAGCTTGGTGCCGTCGGTTCAGCTTGGTGCCGTCATTATTTCAGGTTAGTGCCGTCGGTAATTCAGGTTGGTGCCGTCGGTAATTCAGGTTGGTGCCGTCGGTAATTCAGGTTGGTGCCGTCAGTTCAGGTTGGTGCCGTCGGTTCAGATTGGCGCTAATATGCGTGTGGTGAAGTGTCGGTTGAGACTAGTGTCAAGTAATAATGTAATAAAATGTTATTTGAACATAACTTTCAACATAACATTCTCAGAAAAAAAAAGGGGGTTCTTCGTTATATTACATTAAACATTTGTACGATTTTGTATTTAAATACATGAACTAAGTAAGAGAGGGGGGAAGGTTGGTGTCGGGGGAGGGCATGTGATACAGAACAGGCTCATTTTAAAAGTTTGACAACATTTACACAAGTTTGTAGTAAATTATTGAAAACCTTTTTTTTAGACTACCCATATTTTTCAGTGACAATAAATCTATAGCCATGTACAAACGTAAACAATAAGACATGACTATACTGTATTTCCACATGCCTTTTTATGATTTGTGTATCATAGCTCTCTTTGACATAAATTTTGACTTGTATAATACACCTTACTATGCGTTGTGACATACTTTTTTGCACTTGAGATGTCAATTTTGCTAGAGCTTCTGGGGCTTTAGCTCCGGACCCCTAGACCACACCAGGGGCGTTAAGTGGGCCCCTGGATCCCACAGCGATTTAATGTTACCTCGACTGTACCACAACATATCTTTTCAGTTTAATTCAATTCTACCCCCTCCCCGATCCCCATCCCCTCAATATGAAAATCCTGGCTATGCCACTGGTGTGATGTCATAATTGCAGATACAAGTTAATGTATTTCTTTAATAATGAATTTCTTTTAAATTATTGGAAACATTATATTGCCCATCTTAAATCTGTAATTATGACAAAACACTGCAAGGTCATTTTTCAACACCTGGAGAAATCTTTGAAATTCAATAACTTGTAAATGGAATAAAATGTTTTTTTTCTTCACCAATTTGTTTCTTTAATATTCCTCTATCATATAAAAGAAAATGCAAATTAGGAAAGTTCCTTCCTCAAAAGTTCTACCAGTAAATCACACAAAAGACAAGGTACACAGCTAAGGGTGTGTCATGTCAAATTGAATTAATTATGAATGTTTTATATTTTTCACCAATCAGTGCAATTGATTTTCCTCAGATGAACTCGATAAATCAGGGCATAAATTTACTTGACCAGCATTTAAAAACATTAGGATGGTCACCCTAATAGCTATGTTCTTGCATACGACACATGCAGTGGAATACTTACAGTGCAATCTTCAAAATCATTTGGAGCATGCCAAAAAGGTGCAATTTTACCAGGAAAAGGACTGTTGCTCCTTCTTTGTTTGTTTGATGAGGGCTTAACGGCACCACGACAATGAAGGGAAAATTGTGCCTTCTTTGTATCATTGAATGACACCATGGGAATTACCATTCTTGACTGCCAACATTTTCAGGTAGAGCATACTTGTTTGGGGTTTGCAACATATTAATGTTACTAATTTACTTGGGAAAGCTGTTTGGATTTAGTTTCAAAATAAGCATCTTCCATACTCCAGGAAATGTGTATCTTTACCAAGTAGTGCTTAGTTACATACTACGTAATAAATTTCCATCAAACCACAAATTGTGTAAACTGTAGCAAACTTGTCTGACAACAAAGGCAGTGGCATAAATTACATGTGCAGCAGCCCCTGGCATCGATAAGTCAAGGAGGCCCCGGGGAACTCCATTATCAAACTGAACCAGGAAGGGAACCTTTCATCAAGCTGAGCACACTGAACTAGGGAGGGAACCCTTCTCTATGCTGAGCAAACTGAATCAGGGCGGGAACCCTTCTCTAAGCTGAGCAAACTGAACCAGGAAGGGAACCATTCTCTAAACTAAACAAACTGAACCACTGGCAGGGAGGGAACCTTCTCAAAGCTGAGAAAACTGAACCAGGGACAAAACCTTTCTCTAAGCTGAGAAAACTGAACCTGGGGGGAACAATGCTGTAAATTGGCAAATTTGATGACTTGTTTTTGCTATTTTCATGGTTTATAGCCAGCCTATTTTCATGGTTTATAGCCAGCCTATTTTCATGGTTTATAGCTAGCCTATTTTCATGGTTTATAGCCAGCCTATTTTCATGGTTTATAGCCAGCCTATTTTCATGATTTATAGCCAGCCTATTTTCTTCCATTTAAGCTCAAGTTGTTGCTACCTCCTATCAGTACTAATATTACTACAGTAATGGAAATCTTGGGTTAAAGATGGTTTTTGCTACTCGTTTCATGTTATTTTATAGATATGCACGTGTATTTTCTTCATGTATACACACATACGATACGTGCGCTCAAAAACATTTTTTTATACACTTGGTCCCATACCGTGCGTGAAGTGTGCGGATGGCCAAGATTCCCCCATTATTTCATTAGTCAATACGATTTCCCCAGTGTACGATTCGTCCATTATGGACACGTCAATCTCGGCCATGTAACATTATATAAATTAGTATTCTGAAAATTGCCGATTCAGATTTGAATAGGTCTATAGGCCCACTCCCCAGGACATACACCCTTGCTTTTCAACCAAGTATTCCTTTAACGAACTTAATTCTAAATAGTTAATTATCATTTAGTTTGAATTAATTTGTTATTAACACTTGATATAAAAGTAGAAAACACCCATATTTCTTTCTCCACTTTATTCACAGCATAATGTATCAATCACAGATCATAATTAATAAAAATTTAAAGCAAAATTATCATTCATTTATCTGTGGGTAGACACTGTTATCCTTGGGTGCATGGTTTATGAGTGCTTCCTTGTTGTGCACAGTGGGTCCATGACCTGGGTCCATGACCTTTCCAAACTGGGCAAGAGATCTGTGAATAAATTCAAAAGAAACACTTTAATGGGAGAGTTCAAGGTAACATTTGTTTGAAAGGAATTGAGAAATACCCAGTGCTCAAGAAGAAATGACATGTTCAATGCTGATGAATGTATGAGAAGATTCTTCCAGGTATTGTAGGCAAGTTGCATCAAGATTTACTTTGCATGTGTCCCTTCACTTTCCATACGCAAATTAAGTTATTTTTAAATTAAACATAGTTTTAACAGTGCCCTAGCTTTGCTGTTTCAGAGGGGTGGCCTGCCCTGCCCTGCCCATCAGAAACAAAATAATTGAACAAAAAAACATTTAACCTTTTTTGTTTGAAATGAATGTTTTAGAGGCCAACTTCTTTAAAAACTTAATAATCTTAACCTCGTAATTGACAAACCTTACACATTTACATAACACAGAATGATAGCATAGTAAGAAATTGTCCTGTTTGGCTCATGAATGGTTCTTAATCAGAATAGTTTCAATTGGAGGTAGGATTGTAGTTAAAATCTAGGGGTCTTATAATTTTTATATTAGAACTTCATGTAACATGCTGATTTATTGATTCAAAGTAAATATATATCTTGAAATTAATATACTTGAAGTTAGTAAAATATTTGGCTGGTGAAAAGAAATAATTTTGATCACCCAGAGATTCTGTTTTCTTTTCCTTTCCAAAACAGAAACTTTACCTACTAAAAATGACCCAAAAACTATATTTTGTCTAACCTTAAATTTCATTTCTTTATATAGATCATCAATTGATACTGTTTCTAAAAAATATCTCTGTTACACAAAAGCAACTGCATGTATTAGAACTGTCACGATAAGGACAGCAAAGATATACATTGTCATGGACAAAACAACGCAATATTTGGGCTACGATTCTTTTAATTTAGTAACATAGCTTGGGGTGTTGCAAAAACACCGGATTTGCAGCGCATGAATTTCTTTTCATTTACAGGTGTGATAAAAAAAATATAAAAAACAGCCAGATTTGTGGCAAATACTATAATACATTTTCATTCATTTGAAGAAATGAAATTCTTAAGTTCTGAATCCCAATTTGTTTTTATATATTAAATACACTTAACATGTAACAATGACATCATATGTTGGTTACAGTGGCTTCGACATGGAAGTAGCAACAGAACTTCATGAGCATTTGAACATCACCATTCAAGCTACTGCTTATAGTTTCTGAAATTGATCAACTTGACATCTGAAGCACAATAAACAAATAATAGTACTAACCATTCTGTGAATAATTTGAAGAAAACAAACTTTTATCTTAATCTCCTGGCTTCTCTCTCAGATTCCAGCAAGGTAAGGATATCACCGTCACGCACTGGTCCTTTGACATTACGGATGATGGAGCGATTAGAGTCATCCAGAAACTCAACTCTCACTTGTGTGCACTGTCCCTGAGACCCAGTGCGGCCAAGAACCTTTGTTACCTTCAGAACAAAACAAAGAAAACCCTCATGTTTCTACACCGGAAGTAACAATTAGCACAAAAACATTCCTCTACAACTTCTGTGGACATCCAAGGTTTCATCTAGTGAGCCATGCAGACGTGTTTTGCACAAAAATTGAACAAAATCAAGGTTGAAATTATAAGCATGGCCACGGCTTCATCTGTTCATAACTGATACGAGAGCTGTGCACGACTGAAACCAGATAATGACATAAAGTTCTTGTAAATTTATGAAATTTTGCCAAAATGATCATCATGAAACTGCAAAGCTGTTCCATGTGGTCTGTCGTTAACTTGTTGTCCGGCGTTGTAATGACCTTTGTTCGCCTACTCGCGATTTTTTCTTTCTTTGTGGAAAACATTTACCAATCAGGTATACTAATAGAAATATGATGATTCTTATTTTGGTAGCATGTAAATACCGTGTAATAAACAAATTACAAAACAGAATTAATACAATAAGCTAATACTAGAGTGAAATCTATTTTAATAAACAGCAAAACAACAAAACCAAAGTCAATAAATTAATATCTGTAAAATTTTCAATTTTATCTGAATGACACAGAGTTCAATAATTTTGTTTACATGCAGAAATCTTAATAAAGCAAAATATATTAAGCTTCTGATAACAGCATAAATACCAGTAAAAATAACAAATGTAAAGCCTACAGAACCAAGTTAAATAGTTCTTGCAAAATTTATTTGAGATGACAACTCGCAGAGCATTAGGTTTATCAGTTTATTAATCAAGAAATTGTTACTTAGATTTCATGTATGTCTGTATGTTGTTCATATCAACATTTTCTCAGAAGCCAATCCTGACCCCTTAAATTGATCAAACTACCAGTTTTCAGAACCTTGCCCCTAGGTATCCAAGGGAGTGTTGCCCTCTGTAAACTCACCCTTGGGACATCAGCAAAATGGTGCACACCTAGAAATTCCCAATGCACACCCATTTCTCCAATTTCTAGATGAAACACTGTGGGCTTCACAATATTTTCTGCTGAGTAAGTACTAGCAACATACAACTTGTTTTTAAATCACTACTTACTTGAAAGAGCTTTATCATCTAGGCAGAGCAGCCTTCCCAAACTATCAAATTAAAGAAATGCTTCTTCATCTTATAGAAATCAACTTGACAATAAATATACAGAAGACCTATTTAGCAATAAATGTAATATAGTGGATAAAACGTCGTTTTATAATTTCTGACTCTTTAAAGGAAAGGTATCGTCCCATCAATACAGAAGGGAACACTGCTGTGCTGATAACATCACTTCGATCACACATCTGCCAGACCGAACATACCAGTTTACATGTGTTATCGATAACACCACGGTTTACACAATCCATAACGAGCAAACCGGAAGCGTCATTATCAGCACTAGAGTTGTAACCGCTTAGTGTGTACGCTAACGCTAAATGCACACGGATGTCAAAAAACACGAAACAAATCTGTTTCGCGTTTTTGTTGATGCACTGACACACAGCAGGCCGAAAAACACATATCAACTTATAAATTTTCTGAATCACAGGGCCCAGCCAATTCAGTGGAGGTCGCCATTCTGTAATCATGTGAACTAATCCTTGATTTGGTTGACTCGCAACTTGTTTCGCGAAACTCAAATCAGGCAATGTACACGCCAGGCAGAAACAGGTGTTTCGCAAAACAAACTACTTGTTTTGCGAAACAGTATTTCGCAAAACAATGTTTTATGTTTTTGCCCAACACACCAAACATAAAAAAACACGAAACAAAAACGTTGTTTCGCATTTTTTAAAGACTATGTGCGTTGGCCTTATATATGGCAAATCTACTAAACATTTACTAACGATCAAATTGCAAGTAGTCGTTTTTCATTGTAAAATCTTGCTGTTGAAAATCAACATCATTCACGATTCAAATCACACACACATTCCACTGACAAAAATCCAATCAATGACTTTTACAATCTGTAAACTCGATTAGCATAATCCTTTTTAAATGCGAGTATCTCAAATGCACAGTAATCACCTATAAATAAGGATATATTCATTTTGATTTTAAAAATCTGAGTAATTTGTGATATGCACCGCGAATGTGCAGCAGTAAGCAATGAAACTAAGGGCACTCAATAAAGACCTGTTTTACAAGCTGTTAAATTGACTGAAAATACACGGTCAAAATACTTTGAAATGTAAGTACATTTACATGTAAATATTACTTGATGAGTCAAATAAATTTTGCAAAAAAGAAAAAAAATATTGCAAAATAAAGGTTTTAACAGAGCTGAAATTCTGCGTGCTTTGCAAACATCACGTCCTCAAGGACTGATATGAACAATACTTCTGGAGTGGTTGTGTCATTTTGAAATGTTTTATGACAAGGTATCATAGTATGCAAGATTTTCACTATAAATGCCCTAGCGAGTATGGCAAAAATGTCAGGTGATGTTGAGATTAAATAAAATTGAAGGGAAGTTTTCTGTTCTTTCTAAACTGAATTTTCCTGCACATGTTCCATAGAAATGATGATTCATACTGTAGAAGTAAACTTTTCAGGATTTGGAAACAAAATTCCAGCGTTAATTTGGGCAATGAATGAAGTCAATACTTTTGCCATACTGGTTACGTGATTTTTTTAAAAACTTGGCATCGAAAATTGTGAGCAACTTTGGTGTACTTCCTGAAATTACGATACTAAACCAGGGTTCTAGCTAGACAAGTTTGAGTGCCGGGCTCCAGTAACAATCCATGGTGACCTCCTAGATTCCCCTCCTATAAAGAACTGTTCAATTTTAGTCCACTTCTATTGACAAATTGTCAATTTTATTTATCGGAATGCTGGAAGGATTTACAAAATATTTGAATGTACATTAAGACTAGAAAATACAATAGATATTCAACTGTCAAAGTGTCCCCCCTCCATCCCAAAAAATAAGTTCAAACATATGCCGGAAACTCTTCTCTTAATTCCATTGTTATTCATCTTGCCCAAACTTTTTACCGCTTTTATTTTCGTCCCAGTATCGTTCGACAAAAGTCATGCGGCACATGTTCCCATGAACTACAACTTTTGTCAATATCAAATCCCCCACAAATCAAAAGAATATCAATCAGTCCGTTATAATGTTAAGTGCATATGGGGTTTATAACAAATGTGATTGGTTACTTACATTTGGACCAGTTTATAAGCACGCCTTGGGCTCTTGGGGGTGTAATATTTACTTTGTTAAAGTTTGTTTGTATGGTAAGTGACGGACTTAGCAAGCTGCCAGCAATGTTTCACAAGGAATAAAAAAAGAAAACTGTGTGCATGTACGTATGGGTGATTTTATGATAATATGTACGTTCAGTTGCGTTAAATTCCTATAGAGTTCAGTTGTTTTGATCAGAATTTATTTGATGTGCGTAATGTATGTTATGTTATGTGTGTAAATCAGCGGATGACATAAATAGAGTGAAATTAAAAGGAGATCTGTTTAAACACTTAATTAATTAACCAAATTGAACTTTTGAGTGCCGGGCGGAAGAATGAATCTTAGAGCCGAGTGCTGGGCCAGAATTGCGATTCCTGGGTGGGCCCTCCCAGCGCCGCCCACCGTAGCTAGAACCCTGTACTAAACGCGTGTAAACATTAAACGCTTGCGTTTATTTATATATACACGTTTAGAAAAATCAGTAAACGTCTACAGCTCTAATCGGCATGGTGGAATTTTCTTCTGGATTTTTTCGTAAGACGATACATTGCCTTTATCTTTAAATATCAGCCTCTAATATTAAACTTTTAACACTGAACTCCAGAAGGGTCTTTTTCCTCAGAATTTGTTAAATCTTATTTCAGTGTTATCCTGCATTTTCAAGTATTAGCCTACTGTATTCTAATTGCTTCATGATGTAGAAAATAACTCAAAAAGGATGCTCGTCAGAGTAAATTGCTTCGTTTCTAATTTGGCAATCAAAAAATATATATATATCAGTGAAGCGACTTTATCTGATGTCATGACATCACACATGGTATCAAATCCACATGTAACTTCTATGGCGATACTCACAGAGAATGGAGTGATGATTGATGGCTTGTCACTAAATGTCACAACATAAATTTGCCATGTCTCAAATGTCACATAATTTTTGGCACCTTTTGCACAGAATGTCACATCAGTTTTGCCTGTCATATTGGCATAGATTCACACATGATGACCAGTGAAAGGATCATTTGGTTATGTATGGAATCCACCACTAAATGCAACAACAAATTACCACTGAGTGTGAGTCACAAAATGTCAGACAATTTTAATACATGTTCCTTCTATCACAGAATGTTTTGACCCTACTCTTAGCAAGAATTGATCAGAAGCAGGCAAGGTTGAGGAGCCCTAAGGTACCACAGAATGGCCCCAGCAACCCCCTGGGGGCTGTTCACACACACAACGTAACACCAGTTTGCTTCTTGAGGGGAAGATCTTCCGCGCACATTTTAAAAAGTTGGAACATAATTTTATGCAATTGGTGCACAAATTGAAAGGTTCATATTGAACAGTACTGTATATTAGGCGCACATTTTCTAATTTTGGGCTCACAATTTCTTCTTGGAAATACATTTTCTGCACACATCATGCAAACTGGACATAAACGACAGAGAGTGGTAAATCACCAAATTTTCATGTATCATTATAAATCAATCCGGTATTTCTGTGTTTATTCTGCTATTAAATGTTTAAAAATTCAAATTTTTTACTCATATTAATTTGAAATCAAAATTATGCTATTTCTGTGCAAACATTGGGCGAAATATCATAATTCATTTATTTTGTACATGTTAAACATCAGTATAGGCCATATTTGAAATGGCAACCACAGGGGTCATTAAGGCTCCCTGTGCAGTACCGCCATTGTGATGGGAAATTTATTTCTACACAAATACCCCAGCCTACCCATATTTATGACTACCAAAAAACAAATAGTGTGGGCTTGAAAAAACCTGTTGTTTGAGTGTTACAAGAAATTCATTGAATGGTCGTTTTAAAGTGTCAATTACCCAAAAATGGTTTAGAATTGATAATCAGTCGTTTGTTAATTCTGATTTATTTCTAAAGTTTTCATAGCAATCAACAGTTAAAATGACAAGTTTAACTGATTTTGCATAACACTCAAACGGCAGGTTTTTTCAAGCCCACACCATTTGCGGATGATCATTAGCAATAACCAGACATACAAAACTTGCTCTGAAAAAGCTGGGAATTTCAGTATACAGGAGGTGGTGGGTATAAAGAAATTTATTTTATGACTATCGGGAGTCATAAGTACAGGTAGGCCGAGGCATTTTTGTAGGAATGAATTTTCCATGGAAATGAAGGGTACTACATATGGAGCCTAACGTTAATGACCCCCACAATAATAAACCCACAATACACTTCTTGACATAAGTGGTGGCGAGTACAGTGGGTTATTACACTTGCCATACATAAAGGTGAAGGTGTTGAACGTTAGGCTACCAAACTTAGGCCCATGGTCGATGTGGCAAATTTTGCTCCAAACTTCCTATAATATGTACCTTTCTTGTTTTAATTTTTATACGTAGTTCTTTGAAGTTAATTTAGTGCTTAAAAAGACAAAATTAGAAGATTCTTAATGCTTATTTTGGTGAAAAAGTTTCTCCCAGCTGGACCTTCAAAGTTTCTGTCACTCATATTGTTTATGTTGATGTCATATTACTTCTATGGTTGTTGTACAGCTGATTGGCTAACCATTCATGCACATTTAAATAGATTCAACTAACAAGTAACATTTAGTAATATTTTTATTGAACTTTGACCTCATGAATAATCAACAAAATTTAGTTCTGCTCTAAAATGGCTGAATTGCTGTTCGCATCGCAAACAGAAGACTCACAGAAAATAGATCAATTCTACCATTTTCAAGTAAGTTTTAAACGGCAGCATTTTGTGGATAAACAGTACATCTGTTGTGACACTAGTGATAATTAAAGAAATATATGTTAGTGAATATTCTCAAGGTAGCTGTATAAAGTTGTGAAAAGTACCACCAAAACAATTTGGTGCTGATCTCTAATTGCATACATAGGGAAAAACCATAACCTTTCTAAGGCCACAGATCAGTAAACAACAGCAATCATACAATGTCAGCATACAAAAACAGGTTAAAGTGAAAGAAAGTACAGCCGAAGGATGGTAAATAATTCCATAACTAGACTACAGTATGGACCAGTTCCAAGGGAAAATGTGATATTTCATAATTCCTAAATTGTCTCATATTTTTAGTTTTTAGGATTGCAGAACAATTTGCAATTACATTTTCCATGTCCAAATTTTGTATATTTAAGGCATTTTTAATTTTCTATCAATTTTGATCAAAAGAGTGTCAAAATTTATATGATCACCAATATTTGTGCATACCTTGTAGTCTTCATAGGTAGGGCTTAACATGTATTTTCCAAGTAAGTCAATTTGCCTTAGGGAAAGACTAGAATAAGGGTGTATTTAACAACAAATTCTATTATTCTCTGTGAGCACGAAATAGCATTCCATTTTACACATTTTGGAACTAATTTTTTAGTGAAGCTAGTCCCAGACTAAAATTTGTAAACTTACAATAAAATCTTAATCTTTACAATATTAAAATGAAATCAAAATTACACTGGTAGACAGAAAACATATTTGCAGTGATTAGTTATGAGTAAACAGACAACATGGCAGTATGGCTAGAAAAATCACCCTCACAAATACATGTAGCATTAAAATTTAATGAAAACAATATTGATACTTGTTATAGGTGGAAAGCAATAGATTTTACCAATTTTCTGTGGTAGGCCTATAGGTAATTTTTCTATGAACATGGAATTTTTGTGGGTTTTCCTTGGAACTGGTCTTTATGCTCAACTGGTCCACACCATTCTGGGAAGTTAAGTTTTACCCAAGCCAAAGATTTACGTGAAAGAATTTTAAAACCTTGCTTCTTTATGCCAATGGTACTGGCGTAACAATACTTTCAATGTATCTAGAAAAATCCTAGAATAGCAGAAAATCGCTATATAGGAATTAATTTCAACATTTTTAATATATCTAGTGGACAGATTTTCATCGATTTTTTAGGATTTTAAAGAGAAAGGATTGTGGAATCTTAAAACAGTAATTTTAGTTACAAAGTAGGAATTTTGGAACAAATAACAGGTTTTTATTTTAATTCAATAAAATTTTGAAAACAAAATTTCAGCTTTGAGAAAAATTGAAGTTTTTAATTATTCTGAAAAGTTCCCTACCTTCTTCTACAATTTTGATGTTCCTTTTCCTTCTTATCTTTCAAAAATTATTCATAATTCTTATTTTCAGAGCAAATTTCGCTCAACTACTAAAATCAGGGAGCTCGCTATAACCACGTTCTTTATCAGTCATTTTGGAATGAGAGTAAATGCAGCTGAACAACATGGCGGAGGAATTTTGATGTTAACAACATCAAGCTCCTTTTTGTCATGTAAAATTCATGTCAACAACATGCAAATTTCATTCATGTTCAAAATACCATGCAAATTAACAAATTTGAATATGAAAACATTTGTAAAAGAGTTGCACAATGTGTTTTGGTGGGCAATTTAAACAAATAAAAGAGATATAGCAGACAACATTTCTTCATTCTAATGAATCTCCTTTAATTTACCAAAGTGTAGAAAGAGTTGTTCAATTTTTTAAAGAAAGAGGATATCAGTGTAAGGAATGCCCGAAGGTAAATTGTTATATCGAGGAGGATTCAACAAGAAACGACAGATATTGGTGGCGTTGTCACGGATGCAAGAACAAATACAGTATTTAAAAAGAAAGGTTTTTTTTCACCCTTCAAGTTGCCACTCAAAAAGATCATTTTACTTATTTATTTTTAGATCCATTCTATTCCTGCAGGCAAGACTCAACTTTAACTTTTTGTTTCAAAACAAACAGCAACAGACTGGTATAATTTTTGCAGAGACATCACTTCTAGTATTCTCATTGGGCATTAACAACCAATAGGTAGGGTGGGGGACATTGTTGAAATAGTGAAAGCAAATTCCAAGCGAAATGCAAGTATTCAAGGGGAAGACGTTTAGCAGGAAGGGGGGGGGGGGCAGTGGATTTTGGGGGGATATGCAGGACAAAAAAGTGCTTTGCACAACTCGTTGATAAACGCACCAAAGCAGTTTTGCTCCCAATCATACGGAATAGCATATCACCTGAAAGCATCATATCTTCTGATGACTGGGCAGCGTATAGGAAGTTGGGTGATATCGGATATCACCACGAAGCCCTCAATCATTTAGTTGAATTGGTAACACATGACAATACTACAATCCACACCAATACAATCTAGCACTTGTGGGGCAAATGGAAAGCACACCTCAAACAAATGAGGAGTGAGAGGCAACATACGAGCCAACTACATTCATGAATTTATGTACCACCAATTTTGTTTAAAAGAAGCACAAGATCCTTTTTGCTTTTAAGTCACATTTTTGAGAATCTTTTTTTCTCTTATGTTCAATTTCCAACAAAAACTTAACCCTAATCTAAGTCATATCCTAAACCCATCCTAAACCCTAATCCTCAACATAATTCTAAACCCTAACCCTGAAAACCTAATCCTTAAAACCTAATCCTAAAACCTAAACCTATCCTAAACCCTAATTCTAAATCGTAAACCTTAATTCTAAATCGTAAACCCTAATCCTAAAACCTGATCCTAAAAATTAATCTAAAAGCTAATTATAAATATTAATAAACTCTAATCCTAAAAACCTAATCCTAAACCCTACTCCTAAAGCATAATCCTATCCTTATATAAATTATAACCTTAAAAAATATTTAAAAGCTAGCCCCATATCCTGAAAAATATACTTCAAAACTCTAAAAGAATAAAAACAAGTCAATAAAAATTCGGAATAAACAAAGAAAAGTATGATCTACATTAATTATGAACATGTTTTTTGTTCATTCAGTTAAACGGCAAACAGCACAATCAGGCCAATATTCGGATGTGTGTACATCATCGCATCAGTACGTACATGCAGTGCAGAAACTTCCGTTCAGAAAACCCAAAAAGGAACACAATTTTACTCTTTTCGGAAGAAAATTGGCTTAGTTTGTACTTGGAAGTCCCTGATTTAAAAGGCAAAATAGTTAAAATACCAAAATACAACGGAATAAAACCAAAAGTAAAAAATAAAGAGAAAATTCTATAAGCCTTTCTAAATTTACCGCAATTATAGATTTTACCATGTATCTATTAATAAATTGGGAAGAAAATACGCCAAAATCTTCTTTACTGACCACTTCACGCTGAAGATCTTTGGCGTAACATAGGCCTACGTGTTTTTCAGACTGGGACAGTCCACATAGGCACCTTACCACAGGTGTTCCTAGCGTTATGGCAACTAATAGGCTATATAGGGTCATTCCAGTTTTAGTCCAATCCCCTCTATGGACGACATTTTCCAAGGGGTTAGATTTTGCCTCACCCTATGGACGACAATTTCAGAGGGTAAAGAATTTCATCCATTTTTTTTCCGAGGGGTAAAATTTTGCTTTACACATATTTTCCGAGTAAGAATTTTTGCTTGATAGGCATAGCCTACAGTGTACCGTACCTATGCACGACTTTTTCCGAGGGGTAAGATTTTGCTTACACTTATTTTCTGAGGGGTAAGAATTTTAGCCATACCTATGGAGGACTTTTTCCGAGGGGTACGATTTTTGCTTCAAGATACGGACGACATTTCCTAGGGGTGACAAAGCGGTCAATGTTGTCCATGGGGGGGTGGGGATCAGACTAAAACTGGAATGACTCATAGGCCTAGGGTTATAACAAGGTAGGTCACCTCCTACCGTGACATTCGAACTGTATATGAAAATTCCTTTTTTTGACCACTCGCGAATCTTAAGTAGGCCTACATTGTTTTACTCAACTCACATTTTCCGGAGACTACCTTCTTCATTTATAACCAAAGAATGTTGCGAAGACATCATGAAGAAGCAGCGCTTCTGTCACACAGTGAG
>JAIGNY010004488.1:150000-195000 GCA_020152595.1 Chiridota heheva
GATGAATTGATTTAAAGAGTCGAAGTCCTCTTCTCATCTTTTCTGTTCCAAACTGTGCATTTGGCACAAAGACAAATTAGGAATATTCTGGATGGGTCCTATAACTGTATAAAGGCCTTTAAGGCCTAGATTATTTTTCTACATCATAACCAGCTTATTATCCAAATGTTCAATAAACAATGATAGGTGTAAGTTCTCGATATACAAGGCACAGTTTTATCATATTGTTTAGGCCGAGTGGCGAATTCAGAGAAGGGGGTGGAGGGGGAGTTTCCTCAATTTCCATCAATTTAGCGGCAATTTTTCTTTAAATTTCGGTGATTTTCATCAATTATTGGGAGATTTTGCTAAATTTTCCTTCAATTGTTAGTTCATAATTTCCCAATATTTCAAATCGAAAGAAAACATGCAATATCATTTCAGGGAGCATACATGTCTCTTTGTCCCACAATATGTTACATTAATCATGACAAAACTACTTATAAACACGTTATCACATGGTTTGGCTTGGCCCCTGACATTTTATTCTGGCTCCGCCCCTGTACCTGTAATTTACAATGGCACTTTCAAATAGGCTTAACTTTTACCAAAGTGTGCGAATTTTAATAATGAGTTAAGTTGCCTTTGACCGTGACCTTTGGCTGGGGCGATGCACAAGGTGGACCCTGTACTCTAATATTTACCAATTTTCATTGATTTTAAGCTAGAAGAGGAATTCCTATATGAATGCTTCGGAGCGGATCTCTTTTTTATATGGTCACATAACCCTCGTTGTGTAAGCTGGGCAGGGTTTTTACTATTGCCGTAGCTAGAATGTAGGGATTCTAACATTCTTTTATTTTTTTCGTTTCCTGAAATATGGTCTGAAATTTTTTTTTCTGTTATTTCTAGATCTTTGATTTAATATTTTCTAATATTTCAGAAATATTGTCCTAAATGTTTTGAGGGCCATTTTCGTGGCCGGTCTGTAAATTCGAAATAAAGAAAAAGAAAAACGCAACCGACAATTTTTCGGACAGATCAAATTGATTACAATTCGGCTGGGCCAATGGGCGGTGCTAGGAGTTTAGTCATGGGGGAAAGAGAGGGGCAATTTTGTGTCATGGGGGGACAAACCCTATAAATCGGTCAAAATATATCTTTCAAAAAATGTCTGGTCTGGTGAGAAGGTGGAGGGACAAAGCGATCTCGTGATGGAAAATCCCATGCGCCCTCCCCACGTAGCGCCGGCACTGAGAGGAGGGGAGGGGAGCTTCCTTAAAAATGCAACTTCTCTGTACTGGCAATAGAAAAAAGATAAATATCTGTCCTTGACAACGCCCTGATTCCTATCGCTACTCAAATACACCTGAATAACATGCCCACATGCCTGCACGTACCATTAACCAATCAGAACCAAGGCTTATAAGTGGCCCGTTTAAACTACACAATAATGTACATGATTGCAATAATGGTACAAACTGCGTACGACAACAGTACGGGATGCCAGGCTGTAACGTTAGGGCACTAAAAATTCGCCTTTTGTAACTGTCTTTTCTAGAATTTGCCGATATTGATAGTTTAAATAAAGTTACAAATGGAAAGAAAAAAGACTCCAGTTGGGCCTTTCAGAGCAACAAGACTGGTAAGCGATAAAAAATTGAAATCTATCACTCTATGTTGAAATTGTACACTGGCACTGTAGCCTACTTACTGTACTAGGCCCCTATGCCTAGTCTAGTTGAGTCGTGGACAGAAACATAATTTGAAGTTATAATTCAGCTGTAGGCCTGGGCCTAATCGTACGTTTGTATGTTTTAAGAGTAAGAACAATTGGTAAGATATTAGCAATACATTGATAGAAATAAACAAATGCGATATTACGCGGAGTTGGTACATATGCTAAATTGGATACTATACCTACTGTAGGCTAAGCCCTAAGCGTTTACTTAGCTATCGCTATGCAAAGTAACATTCCAATGAACAGACTGAGTAGCCGAACGACTTACGTACATCATGTAATTACGCTAGTCAGTGCTAGCTGTAGCCTTACTAATACTATTCAGCTAGTTCTCCCCGTAGCCGTACTGTTACTGCTGCTGTTGGTGAATTATGGCGGGCCGTCCGTCAATCCCAATGTCAACCTGTACTTAAGTTAGGGACGTGTATAATAACTACTAGTACTATTCAGCTAGTCCTAGTCTTGACCACAGGTGTTCCTAGCGTTATGGCAACCTATATGCTTACTACTACTATACATACATAAAGAAAACTTAGGACTCTTTCTACCGTGACTTCGAATCGTATATGAAAATTCCTTTTTTTTGACCACTCGCGAATCTTAATTACACTTTTTGACTCTATTCACATTTGTTGGAGACTCCCTTCTTCGTGTATAAGCCACGGTATTTGTTAGTTTTTCCCCGATTAGATGTACAAACGATGAATTTTCTACCAAATTACTGTCAAGACAGTCTATTCGCCCAACAATTTGCTGCAAACTGAAGAAACATTGCGATGACATCATTGAAGTGCTGCTTCTTCATGACGTCATCACAACATTTCTTTAGTTTGCAGCAAATTGTTGAGCGCATAGACTGTCTTGACGGTAATGTACATCTAATTGGAAAAAAAGTTACAAATACCGTGGCTTGTACACGAAGAAGGGAGTCTCCAGCAAACGTGAGTAGAGTAAAAAAGTGTAATTAAGATTCGCGAGTGGTCAAAAAGAGGAATTTTCATATACGGTTCGAAAGACGCGTTAGAAAGAGTCCTACCTTTATATATATATATATATATATACTAGTAAGCATATAGGTTGCCATAATGCTAGGAACACCTGTGGTCTTGACAGTGTAGTCTAGGCTACTGTACACTTACTTAAGCTGCATAGGATTAAATACAATCCATTGAAAATGGGCCAAGTTACCAAGGCCTAGTATGAGTATGATAAGATGAATTTTGGATGAAAGGCTTGCTGCCTAAAGGTCCAGATCGTAGTAATTCTGAGCTTAAAAGCTCATTTGTGTCACTATCGAATGAAAGCAGAACGCTTGCTTGCACCAATGCTTATCAAGTCTGAAAATGTTCAAGTTATTACTGTACATTTACAGTAACAATGTAGCCTAGGCTACTGTAGTTTGACTCGTTCAGATCATGACAAGCAATTTGCAAAATCGTTTTTTTCTGAAATTGGATTTGAGTTAAGTGACACTTTAATTCTTGGCTGTGTGAGACTAGGCTGCTGGAATAAAACTGTTTATGGTAAAATAAATAAACGTCCCCTACTTATTAAGTAAAATTGTGTGGATACCAAGAACAATATACCTGTACTCAAAGGTAGCATCGAGACTTCAAAACAAGTATGATCATTTCAAGAAGATATATCCAGATAGGACCCCAAAGGAGACCGGTGCATCACGCATTTGTGATCGAGCTTAAAGAAAAGAGAAGCGCTGGGGATTTTACTTGGAAATTTCTTGGTAACAAGTTGGTCAAGAAATTACAGAGACCAGCTGGAAGTACTGCTGCTGGTCGTGGGCAGCAGTCGTTTTATAATTCCAACAAAATGCACATGTACTGTAACTCAAACGAGGGTGTTCACAGTCCACCTGATAATACTTTTGTTTGTCAACTAGTTGGAGACTTTTGTGAAAATGGTATTTTTATTTCATATACAAATTGTAATGTACTCACTGACAAAATGGATAAGTTGCCACACGTTGTTTACGATCTGAAGCCTGATACTTCAATAATTATTATTTTATATTCCAGTACAAATTTAAAACATTTGTAAAACGGAAAAAGTACATGCATATACATATTAAAACACATAGCAGAAAATAAAAGAATATGAATAAATAAATAAGGGAAAAAAAATTAAAGATGAAAGGTTTAAAACAGTAATCTAACTCTCCTGTCTGTAGGTAAATTGCTGCACGGTAAATGAATGAATCTTTGTAGACGTTTATTCTGTATTTTGGCAATATGTAAGGGTTTGGAAGGTTATGGAGATTATGGAGGTCCTTCCAAACATCAAAGGGAAAGAATGTCTCACCAGGTTTTTATCTTGAAGGTTATCAGTTTTTCTCTAACATTGTTTTGTGGAATTCACGTAGGGGTTTCAGTATATACGTTCGTTCATCCATCTTGTCCTCAGTTGTGACTGAACTCAGTTCATCTGGTTTCAAAGAATCAATATGGATATTTGTCAAATTATGTAACAATAATTCACTGCTTATTGGTTCTATTTATAGAAGCCCTTCTTTTGACTCTGATAGTAATGACAAACTCTGTGGTTTGATACTAAATGCAATCGAAAGTACTTATATTCATATTCTAATCATTGGCGATTTTAACAGGCCATGTATTACTTGGAGTAATGGTATTTGAACTACTCCCGATATACACCATAGTGCCGTAACTGATGACCAATTTTCCCTTGATTGTTTTGATGACAATTTCCTATTTCTGCATGTCTCTGAACCTACATGTACTCGCACAAGAGGTATGGATAAACTGGGTACTATTGATTTGATTTTTACAAATGAGGAAGATATGATTAACATTGTCGAACACCACAGTCCACTAGGTGGAAGTGATCATGTTATGCTATTTTTAAGCTCAACCTTTATTCAGATTGTAATGTTGCCAATACCAATGGGAGAGCTTGTACAACTTTTCCAAAGGAGATTATGTTTCTTTTAATGCTCTCCTTCATGACCTTGACTGGAGTCTTTTTCACAATTCTCATTGAACTGATTCATGGAATATTTTTCTTAAACTTTTGGAAGATGGGAAGCAAAAGTTTGTTCCTTGTTTTAAGCCGAAACGAAAGTTCAGAAAGGCTGCATGGGTGACTGTTGATGCTAAATAATTAATCAAAGAGAAAAGCAAAGGTGGAAAAAAATTGCAGAACTCATAATGTCACAGATTGGAACTTTTATCACAAAATTTGAAATAAAACTTTAAAACTAAAAACTTAAAATAAAAGTGTATTAGACAGACAAAGTAGAAATTTAAAAAAGATTTTGTCAATATTGTTGGATCTGAATCTAAATCTTTGTGGAAATATATGCGGATCTGAAAGATGGAGATTAAAACTAACCATGAAAAATACATGGTTGCAGATAAGAAAACTAAAGTTAGAGCCAGTCATTCCTTTAACCTGCAATTACTTGATACTATTCATGTTATTTCTTCTATTCTCGATGAAGGAGGTTGTTGTGATATTTTATACTTGGACTATTTTAAAGCACTAAACAAAAACATTCTGAATAATAATAAATTCGGCTTTAGAGTGTCATTCCTTTAACCTCTACTTGATACTATTCATGTTATTTCTTCGATTACTTGGACAAGCTTAACTTTATTGGAGTCAGGGGCAAGATACTTGCCTGGATTGAAAACTTTTTGATAAACAGTGTCCATTTACGGCGCACAATCAGATTAGAATCTTGTAATTCGTAGCTTACCCCAAGGTAGTGTACTTGGTTGAATTTTTTTCTTGTATTTATTGATGACATGCCTAATTATGTGAAGTGTCATACCAGATTATTTGCAAATGATACTGTACCAAATGTTTTTCAAATATTTCTTGCTTCGAGGACTATTTATCGTTTCAAACCGACATTAACAGCTTGGTTTGCTGGTTCAGTAAATGGCAACTGCAGTTTAATTCTACAAAATGTCAAATAAAGCATCTTGGAAGAAACAATTCCTGTATGACTTATCACATGTGTGATGGAGTTTATTCAACTTAATAGTTGTTTCTGAGGAGTGTGATCTTGGTGTGACATTTCAAGATAATCTTTCTTTTTCGAAGCATATTGCCAATATTTCAGCAAAACAAATAGGACCCTTGGCCTTATTAAGAAATCTTTTCAGTGTATGGATATGGATTCGCTCCGAGTTATTTACAAAGCTTTAGTGAGACCAGTTTTAGAATTTTGTACACCAGTTTGGAATCCGTATATGAAGCAAGATGCCAGGAAAATTGAAAAAGTACAGAAAAGAGCAACCAAATTGATTGATTCGTTCTATACAAGATCTTCCATATTGTGATTGTTTAAGAATTATTGGCATACCTTAACTTTTTAGGGGCAGAAATGATATGATAAAAGTGTATACAATTTTACATGGTTTAGAAGACATTTATTTTCCGCAAGATAAAGATTCCAGGACAAGAGGTCACACTTGGAAATTAAAAAAGCTGCAGGACAACACAACACCTATCTACTTTTGCTTTTCGCATCATCAATACTTGGAACAGTTTGAATGATTATGTTGTTAGTGCCCCATCAATTAACAGTTTTTTAAGTCAAGGCTAAATGTGTTTTAGAATGATCACTAATTAAAGTTCAACCCTGACTGCCTGTAACTGTACTAATTGTTGTAACTGCTGGCTCTTGCCCATTACAGTGAAGTGTTTGAAAAATCTGTCTGCAAGACTGCAAGCCATGATCTGTAGTTGGAAGGCAACAAGTCCACATGACTTACAGTACTTACCTCAACCTTGGTAAGAAATTAGCATCCATCACAACAACTGGAAGAAAGTTCCAAAGTTTACCAACATGGTTAGAAAATAAATTGTAACGAACGCTTGTGCGACAATAAAGTTGTAGAATCTTTTTGGATTTTGAGCCTCTAGTTATAGTATTATGCCTGAAAACAAAGAACTTTGTCACAGCTGGATCATAGTTGTTGGAGGTGATCATATCACCCTTGGCCTTCCTATACATGTATGTCAATGTTGGTAGGTTTAGCTTGGCTTTTCACTCTGATTTAACCCCTAGTCTTCCTATATGTCAATGTTGGTAGGTTTAGCTTGGCTTTTCATTCTGATTTCACCCCTGGCCCTCCTATATGTCAATGTTGGTAGGTTTAGCTTGGCTTTTACTCTGATTTTACCCCTGGCCCTCCTATATGTCAATCTTGGTAGGTTTAGCTTGGCTTTTCATTCTGATTTCACTCCTGGCCCTCCTATATGTCAATGTTGGTAGGTTTAGCCTGGCTTTTCATTCTGATTTCACCCCTGGCCCTCCTATATGTCAATGTTGGTCGGTTTATCTTGGCTTTTCACACTGATTTCACCCCTGGCCCTCCTAAATGTCAATGTTGGTAGGTTTATCTTGGCTTTTCACTCTGATTTTACTCCTGACCCTTCTATATGTCAATGTTGGCAGGTTTATCTTGGCTTTTCACACTGATTTCACCCCTGGCCCTCCTAAATGTCAATGTTGGTAGGTTTATCTTGGCTTTTCACTCTGATTTTACTCCTGACCCTTCTATATGTCAATGTTGGCAGGTTTAGCTTGGCTTTTCACACTGATTTCACCCCTGGCCCTCCTAAATGTCAATGTTGGTAGGTTTATCTTGGCTTTTCACTCTGATTTTACTCCTGACCCTCCTATATCTATATGTCAATGTTGGCAGGTTTAGCTTGGGTTTTCTCTCTGATTTCACCCCTGGCCTTCCTATGTGTCAATGTTGGTAGGTTTAGCTTGGCTAGTTGTTCTGATTTCACCTCTGGCCCTCATGTATATTTCAATGTTGGTAGGTTTAGCTTGGTTTTTACTCTGATTTTATCCCTGGCTGCCTTATATGTCAATGTTGGTAGGATTAGCTTGACTTTTCACTCTGATTTTACCCCTGTTCCTCCTATATGTCAATGTTGGTAGGTTTATCTTGGCTTTTCACTCTGATTTCACCCCTGTCCCACCTATTTGTCAATGTTGGTAGGTTTAGCTTGGCTTTTTACTCTGATTTCACTCCTGACCCTCCTATATGTCAATGTTGGTAGGTTTATCTTGGCTTTTCACTCTGATTTTACTCCTGACCCTTCTATATGTCAATGTTGGCAGGTTTAGCTTGGCTTTTCACACTGATTTTACCCCTGGCCCTCCTAAATGTCAATGTTGGTAGGTTTAGCTTGGCTTTTCACTCTGATTTCACCCCTGGCCCTTCTGTATATTTCAATGTTGGTAGGTTTAGCTTGGTTTTTTACTCTGATTTTATCCCTGGCTGCCTTATATGTCAATGTTGGTAGGTTTAGCTTGACTTTCCACTCTGATTTCACTCCTGTTCCTCCTTTATGTCAATGTTTGGTAGGTTTATTTTGGCTTTTCACTCTGATTTCACCCCTGTCCCTCCTATATGTCAATGTTGGTAGGTTCAGCTTGGCTTTTCACTCTGATTTCACTCCTGGCCCTCCTATATGTCAATGTTGGTAGGTTTAGCTTGGCTTTTGACTCTGATTTCACTCCTGACCCTTCTATATGTCAATGTTGGCAGGTTTAGCTTGGCTTTTCACACTGATTTCACTCCTGGCCCTCATATATGTCAATGTTGATAGGTTTAGCTTGGCGTTTCACTCTGATTTCACCCTTCTATATGTCAATGTTGGTCACTCCTGACCCTTCTATATGTCAATGTTGGCAGGTTTAGCTTGGCTTTTCACACTGATTTCACTCCTGGCCCTCATATATGTCAATGTTGATAGGTTTAGCTTGGCGTTTCACTCTGATTTCACCCCTGGCCCTCCTATATGTCAATGTTGGTAGGCTTAGCTTGGCTTTTCACTCTGATTTCACCCCTGGCCCCCCTATATGTCAATATTGGTCACTCCTGACCCTTCTATATGTCAATGTTGGCAGGTTTAGCTTGGCTTTTCACTCTGATTTCACTCCTGGCCCTCCTATATGTCAGTGTTGGTAGGCTTAGCTTGGCTTTTCACTCTGATTTCACCCCTGGCTCTCCTATATATCAATGTTAGTAAGTTTAGCTTGGCTTTTCACTCTGATTTCACCCCTAGTCCTCCTATATGTCAATGTTGGTACATGTAGCTTTAGCTTGGCTTTTCACTTTGATTTCACTCCTGGCCCTCCTATATGTCAATGTTGGTAGGTTTAGCTTGGCTTTTCACTCTGATTTCACCCCTGGCCCTTCTGTATATTTCAATGTTGGTAGGTTTAGCTTGGTTTTTTACTCTGATTTTATCCCTGGCTGCCTTATATGTCAATGTTGGTAGGATTAGCTTGACTTTTCACTCTGATTTTACCCCTGTTCCTCCTATATGTCAATGTTGGTAGGTTTATCTTGGCTTTTCACTCTGATTTCACCCCTGTCCCACCTATTTGTCAATGTTGGTAGGTTTAGCTTGGCTTTTTACTCTGATTTCACTCCTGACCCTCCTATATGTCAATGTTGGTAGGTTTATCTTGGCTTTTCACTCTGATTTTACTCCTGACCCTTCTATATGTCAATGTTGGCAGGTTTAGCTTGGCTTTTCACACTGATTTTACCCCTGGCCCTCATATATGTCAATGTTGATAGGTTTAGCTTGGCGTTTCACTCTGATTTCACCCCTGGCCCTCATATATGTCAATATTGGTCACTCCTGACCCTTCTATATGTCAATGTTGGCAGGTTTAGCTTGGCTTTTCAGACTGATTTCACTCCTGGCCCTCATATATGTCAATGTTGATAGGTTTAGCTTGGCGTTTCACTCTGATTTCACCCCTGGCCCTCCTATATGTCAATGTTGGTAGGCTTAGCTTGGCTTTTCACTCTGATTTCACCCCTGGCCCCCCTATATGTCAATATTGGTCACTCCTGACCCTTCTATATGTCAATGTTGGCAGGTTTAGCTTGGCTTTTCACTCTGATTTCACTCCTGGCCCTCCTATATGTCAGTGTTGGTAGGTTTAGCTTGGCTTTTCACTCTGATTTAACCCCTGTCCCTCCTATATATCAATGTTGGTAGGTTTAGCTTGGCTTTTCACTCTGATTTCACCCCTAGTCCTCCTATATGTCAATGTTGGTA
The DNA here is from genome assembly GCA_020152595.1 of Chiridota heheva. Taxonomy (NCBI): domain Eukaryota; kingdom Metazoa; phylum Echinodermata; class Holothuroidea; order Apodida; family Chiridotidae; genus Chiridota; species Chiridota heheva. The sequence continues at coordinate 159,803 of JAIGNY010004488.1, forward strand.
CATGTAGGTTTAGCTTGACTTTCCACTCTGATTTCACTCCTGGCCCTCCTATATTTCAATGTTGGTAGGTTTAGCTTGGCTTTTCACTCTGATTTCACCCCTGGCCCTCCTGTATATGTCAATGTTGGTAGGTTTAGCTTGGCTTTTCATTCTGATTTCACCCCTGGTCCTACTATATGTCAATGTTGGTACATGTAGCTTTAGCTTGGCTTTTCACTTTGATTTCACCCCTGGCCCTCCTATATGTCAATGTTGGTAGGTTTAGCTTGGCTTTTCACTCTGATTTCACCCCTGGCCCTCCTGTATATGTCAATGTTGGTAGGTTTAGCATGGCTTTTCACTCTGATTTCACCCCTGGCCCTCCTATATGTCAATGTTGGTAGGTTTAGCTAGGTTTTTTACTCTAATTTTATCCCTGGCCCTCGAATATGTCAATGTTGGTAGGTTTAGCTTGGCTTTTCATTCTGATTTCATTCCTGGTCCTCCTATATGTCAATGTTGGTACATGTAGGTTTAGCTTGGCTTTTCACTCTAATTTCACCCCTGTCCCTCCTATATGTCAATGTTGGTAGGCTTAGCTTGGCCTTTCACTCTGATTTCGCCCCTGGCCCTCCTATATGTCAATGTTGGTAGGTTTATCTTGGCTTTTCACTCTGATTTTACCGCTGGCCCTCCTATATGTCAATGTTGGTAGGTTTAGCTTGGCAAACTTTTTAATCTAGGGCCAACTCAAGTTCCAGATTAGAAAGTGCGCTGTGCAAAGGGGATTTTTTATGTGCTGGCACATAGAGGTTCAAATTTTTGCTTGTGGGATAAAACAAAAACAATCTGAAGTTACTGTTCAAAATGTTTAATAATTTGATAGGGCCTATTTGTTAGACAATAGTATGACCTTGCCTAATCCATAAACCGTAACGAAATATCATTTTTTTGAAAAGTTGTCCGAAAAATTGTCTGCCTCCACTTCTTCAGACTTGCTTGTTCACCATGCACAACATGACACACTTGCATATTCACGTTAATTTGCGTGCTTGTTTCGCACAGGTGCACACAATTGAAATTAGAGGATACAGAACTGCTTTCATTCATGGGTGTTCAGGCACCAGCATTTTGTGTGTTCAGGCACTAGCATTTTGGGTGTTCAGGCACTAGCATTTTGGATGTTCGGGCACTAGCATTTTGGGTGTTCAGGCACTAGCATTTTGGGTGTTCAGGCACTAGCATTTTGGGTGTTCAGGCACTAGCATTTTGGATGTTCAGGCACTAGCATTTTGGGTGTTCAGGCACTAGCATTTTGGGTGTTCAGGCATTAGCATTTTGGATGTTCAGGCACTAGCATTTTGGGTGTTCAGGCACTAGCATTTTGGGTGTTCAGGCACTAGCTTTTTTGGTATTCAGGCACTAGCATTTTGGATGTTCAAGCACTAGCATTTTGGGTATTCAGGCACTAGCATTTTGGGTGTTCAGGCACTAGCATTTTGGGTGTTCAGGCACTAGCATTTTGGGTGTTCAGGCACTAGCATTTTGAGTGTTCAGGCACTAGCATTTTAGGTGTTTAGGCACCAGCATTTTGGGTGTTCAGGCACTAGCATTTTGGCTGTTCAGGCACTAGCATTTTTGTTTCAGCTCATGATCAGAGAATGAAGCGGGCATTTTGGAATAGGCCCTACACAGATTGTTTTTCCTGATTTTTTAAAAATATTTTTGTTTATACAAATCTCCTTCAATTGATTGACTAAAAGGAATCATAGTATGTATGTACTGTATGGTTGAATTTTTAGATGATTATAAGGTTTTCGAATGTAGTGCGTTTCAGCCTTAAAAATTGGTTGTTTCTGCCATAAAAATCGTGCGTTTCTGCCATAAAAAACAGTGCGTTTCTGCCATAAAAACAGTGTGTTTCCATCATGGCGAAAACACGTTTTCTATGGCGGAAACAACCGTTTTTGTTATAAGAAATTTATTGGTATGTTTGTAAAAACAACATTGTTCGTTATCCTTTCAATTAACTGAAAAAAACATCCCCAAAAGAAAAGTAAAGGTTTGTAAAGAAGGGTAAGTTTAAGAGAATCACTTTCACTATTAAAACAATGCGTTTCCACCATGGCGGAAATACAAAGTTTTTATGGCAGAAATGCATCATGGCGGAAACGCATGTCCCCCAAGGTTTTCATATCCCAAATTAAGTTGCGCTAAAATATTAGTGCAACATTTGAAACATGTTTTGTAGACCATTTAACTTCTGCTTCAGTGTGTGATACATCTTTTTCATTTGAATATTCATGCTATAAAGGCCATTAACTTGTTGATTGTTTGTAATGATCGGACAGCGAATGGGAACTCTGCAACATGTACAACCCCATATTGGGTCAATAATGCCAAACTGGCAATGCCAGTCTCTGAAAGTTGCTGAACACCAGGTTTTTACCCTACCCTTTTGGAGAAGTGATTAGAAAATGCAATATTAGGAGTAAGTAGCCCTACCGCCATGACCGCCATTTAACGTCTTCATCAGATGGACAGTGAACACCACCCTGCCATTGGCAACTTTTTCCAATGCCTGGGTGAGTAGAAGGTGGAATGGAGATCATGACCAGTTTCTGCACTTGTCGGTGTATTGTTCTGCATATAAGTGAACAAATGGTGGGATAATTTGTTAAGAGCTTCAAGCTTGGAACCTCCACATGTCAGTCGTACGATCAACTGACTGAGCCACCATCTTCCTGAGAAAGTATACTGTAATTGGGAAATATTCATTTTCAAATGCTGTACTATAGACTGTGTTGATCATACATATTTTTATCTTTCTTCTTCCTTTTTAATGCAGTGGAATTCAATTATAAATGATTTCTGTGCCAACATGCCGACCAAGAGACACCGATGGAAAATGAAATTTTATGACGGCTGCTTCACCGCTGGGGATGCTATCGATTGGTTACACAACTACCTCCAAAAGAATGAGAACTATGGCCCATGGGTCACAAGGCAACAAGCCGTGCAGTTACTAGAAAAGTTTCTTCAGAATAAAGTGATTGAAGTAATGAAAGGTGTTCTACCAGAGGACAAAGAATCAATTGAAGATAGTAACTGCTTATTTAAGTAAGCTACGCTCTGTTTTTTAGTGCTTTTATAGGTTAAGTTAAATAGTTTAATTCATTCGATTTACATCCCGGTTTATATGGCGCAAGTAGATGAGAGCTCATGACTTTCTCATGCCAGTCCATTGCAGGTTAACTCCCCATCAGTGCTGTTACTCATTTTACAGCTGAGTGACTGAAGCAAGTAGAATAGAGTGTCTTGCTAAAGGACACAATGCAGATTTTCAAAAAGGTTTAAAGAGGGAATCTTGTCTCAAAAAATTGCTTGACCTATCACCAGTAATGTCACTTGACCTGTCACCAGTAAGATCACTTGACCTGTCACCAGAAAAGTCACTTGACCTGTCACCAGAAAAGTCACTTGACCTGTCACCAGTAAAGTCACTTGACCTGTCACCAGTAAAGTCACTTGACCTGTCACCAGAAAAGTTACTTGACCTGTCACCAGTAAAGTCACTTGACCTGTCACCAGAAAAGTCACTTGACCTGTCACCAGAATGAGTTACATTGACCTGTCACAATAAAGTCATGACCTGTCACCATAAAGTTCCTTGACCTGTCACCAAAAGAGTTTGACCTGTCACCTTTGAAAATTTCATGACCTGTCACCAGTAAATTCACTTGACCTGTCACCAGAAAAGTTTTGACCTGTTACAATGATTATTTACCTGTCTCTTTGTAAGAGTTCTTGACCTGTCACCATTATGTTGTTTAAATTTGTTGTCATTCATTGACCTGTCACCAGAAAAGTCAACCTGTCACCAGTAAGATAAATGTTGACCTGTCACCAGTAAAGTCACTTGACCTGTCACCAATAAGATCACTTGACCTGTCACCATTAAGATCACTTGACCTGTCACCAGTAAGATCACTTGACCTGTCACCAGTAAGATCACTTGACCTGTCACCAGTAAGATCACTTGACCTGTCACCAGTAAGATCACTTGACCTGTCACCAGTAAGATCACTTGACCTGTCACCAGTAAGATCACTTGACCTGTCACCAGTAAAGTCACTTGACCTGTCACCAGAAAAGTTACTTGACCTGTCACCAGTAAAGTCACTTTACCTGTCACCAGTAAGATCACTTGGCCTGTCACCAGTAAGATCACTTGGCCTGTCACCAGTAAGATCACTTGACCTGTCACCAGTAAAGTCACTTGACCTGTCACCAGTACAGTAAAGTCACTTGACCTGTCACCAGTAAAGTCGATTGACCTGTCTCCAGAAAAGTCAATTGGCCTGTCACCAGTAAATCAATTGACCTGTCACCTGTAAAGTCAATTGACCTGTCACCAGTAAAGTCAATTGACTTGTCACCAGTAAGATCGCTTGACCTGTCACCAGTAAAGTCAATTGACCTGTCACCAGTAAGATCACTTGACCTGTCACCAGGAAAGTCACTTGACCTGTCACCAGGAAAGTCACTTGACTTGTCACCAGTAAAGTAAATTAACCTGTCATCAGTAAAGTCACTTGACCTGTCACCAGAAAAGTCAATTGACCTGTCACCAGTAAGATCAATTGACCTGTCATCAGTAAGATCAATTGACCTGTCATTAGTAAAGTCAATTGACTTGTCACCAGTAAAGTCACTTGACCTGTCACCAGTAAAGTCAATTGACCTGTCACCAGTAAAGTCACTTGTCCTGTCACCAGAAAAGTCACTTGACCTGTCACCAGTAAGATCACTTGACCTGTCACCAGTAAGATCACTTGACCTGTCACCTGTAAAGTCTATTGACCTGTCACCACTTAAGTCACTTGACCTGTCACCAGTAAGATCACTTCTGTGGAGGTAATTGATTGCCTTCTCAGTGATTGTGTCAATTTATTGACTAATTTAATTTTATGTCCACTTTAACACAATATATGACCTTGAAATTAACAAAAACATTCATTCAGGATTAATTGCTAAAGTATTTCTAATTAAAATGGTTGGTGTAAATATGTAAAGAAAATGTTAATGATATTATCTTTGCAAATGGTAAAGAAATTGTCTTCTTTTTCGCCAGACTTGCTCAGTCATCTCCGATAAGAAAGCTCAGGTCAGCTCTTAACAGCAGAAGTAATCTTGGAAGTTTGACTCCATCTCCGAAGAAGAAGCGGTCATCATCAAGAGGGCTTTCAGTACGGCCTCTTTCTCTAAATTCACGATTAATGAATCTACCCAACTTCAAAGATGACATTGAACCTTCACAGAAACCAACTCGAACTTCAAGTGATAATGAAAGTGGTTTGAAAAGAAGGAACAGTTTATTTTCAAAGGATTCTAAGCTACAGGCTCAAAACAACACAGACTTTCTGCACCTTCCCTTGACCTGCAAGACTGCAGTGAAGTTACCAACAGTTTGAATGTTTATCAGGTGGAAGAGATTTGGAGAAGTACCACCTTGAACAGGTTAGGGAATTGATTGTTCAACTTTTTGTCAACATTATTTTTTGGGGTTAGCTATTGTTGATGATGTTCAAGGGACAAAAAGAAATTGCAGTGAATAATGCCAGTGCTACCTTGTTCTGTTAAGCATGTAGAAGTTTTAAAGGTAAATGGACAGGTAGAGATTAATTTTCACCAGAAATTCTGAACAGAGTAGTCTTTGAATTACGACAGTAGCACCTGTAGTGTCTCAGTTCTGAGTTACGACAGTAGCACCTGTAGTGTCTCAGTTCTGAATTACGACAGTAGCACCTGTAGTGTCTCAGTTCTGAGTTACGACAGTAGCACCTGTAGTGTCTCAGTAGCACCTGTAGTGTCTCAGTTCTGAGTTACGACAGTAGCACCTGTAGTGTCTCAGTTCTGAGTTACGACAGTATGTAGTGTCTCAGTTCTGAATTATGACAGTAGCACCTGTAGTGTCTCAGTGCTGAGTTACGACAGTAGCACCTGTAGTGTCTCAGTTCTGAGTTACGACAGTAGCACCTGTAGTGTCTCAGTTCTGAATTACGACAGTAGCACCTGTAGTGTCTCAGTTCTGAGTTACGACAGTATGTAGTGTCTCAGTTCTGAATTATGACAGTAGCACCTGTAGTGTCTCAGTGCTGAGTTACGACAGTAGCACCTGTAGTGTCTCAGTTCTGAGTTACGACAGTATGTAGTGTCTCAGTTCTGAGTTACGACAGTAGCACCTGTAGTGTCTCAGTTCTGAGTTACGACAGTATGTAGTGTCTCAGTTCTGAGTTACGACAGTAGCACCTGTAGTGTCTCAGTTCTGAATTACGACAGTAGCACCTGTAGTGTCTCAGTTCTGAGTTACGACAGTAGCACCTGTAGTGTCTCAGTTCTGAATTACGACAGTAGCACCTGTAGTGTCTTAGTTCTGAGTTACGACAGTAGCACCTGTAGTGTCTCAGTTCTGAATTACGACAGTAGCACCTGTAGTGTCTCAGTTCTGAGTTACGACAGTATGTAGTGTCTCAGTTCTGAATTATGACAGTAGCACCTGTAGTGTCTCAGTGCTGAGTTACGACAGTAGCACCTGTAGTGTCTCAGTTCTGAATTATGACAGTAGCACCTGTAGTGTCTCAGTTCTGAGTTACGACAGTAGCACCTGTAGTGTCTCAGTTCTGAATTACGACAGTAGCACCTGTAGTGTCTCAGTTCTGAGTTACGACAGTATGTAGTGTCTCAGTTCTGAATTATGACAGTAGCACCTGTAGTGTCTCAGTGCTGAGTTACGACAGTAGCACCTGTAGTGTCTCAGTTCTGAATTACAACAGTAGCACTTGTAGTGTCACAGTTCTGAATTATGACAGTAGCACCTGTAGTGTCTCAGTTTTGAGTAACGACAATAGCACCTGTAGTGTCTCAGTTCTGAATTACGACAGTAGCACTTGTAGTGTCACAGTTCTGAATTATGACAGTAGCACCTGTAGTGTCTCAGTTCTGAGTTACGACAATAGCACCTGTAGTGTCTCAGTTCTGAATTACGACAGTATCACCTGTAGTGTCTCAGTTCTGAGTTACGACAGTAGCACCTGTAGTGTCTCAGTTCTGAATTACGACACTATCACCTGTAGTGTCTCAGTTCTGAATTACGACAGTAGCACCTGTAGTGTCTCAGCTCTGAGTAATCATTTTTTTTTTATATACGAATTCAAAAGTTCTGATGTTTAAAAAAGAGAGGACAGCTCAGAATCTTTAATGTACAGTAATTCTTTAAATTTCTGTCCAAAATTTCAGTCACTGAAAATCATTAGACCTCGTTTTTCGATAGATTTGTATTAGATTTAAATATAATTATATTTTGATAGAGTGTATAATGGAAATTCAAAAACTCTTGATCATATTCTCTTGCTCCAATTCAAAGAACAGTTATGAAGAATTGAAAAGCAATCTAGGTTAACGTAAGGAAATTAATAGGTTTTTCTTGTTGTGATGTCACAAAATTACAAATAAGAATTTGCATAATTGGTGAGCAAGCGAAGCATAATTCGAACCTATGTAACGGTGATTTCGCCCATCTGGCCGTCCACAGTGTTTCCTGAGGTTTCCTCAGAAATGTTAAAGGTTTTTGAGAATTCTCCAGAAATGTTGAAAGTTTTTTCAGAGTTCCTCAAAAAAAGTTATTTGAGATATATCCTTATGGAAGGTTAGGATTTCCTTACAAAATTTTAATGTTTTTTAGAGATACCTAAGGCAGAATGAAGACTAGTTTCCTTAAAAAAGTCTACACAACATTTGATATTTCCTTAGAAGATAACTGTAAAATGATATTATTTTCCAATAATCTTCAGAGATCCTCAAGCGTCTCTCTCGTAGCACTGGAGATTTAAAATTCTTCAAAATATTTGGGCACGAACGGTTTTTTCAGGCATGGTTATCAAACTCCTTCTTTATTATTATGATCATTTGCATAAAGTTGCTCTAGTTTATGAACTGACCAGCCTTTTTTTCATTTAGTATGCTCAGTAAGGGAGTGTGACAGGATGTGACTGCATATGGACATATGAAGGGATGCCATGTGGGACTTGGATGGGGCCATGCGGGACTCTGATGAGGTCATGCGGGACTTGGATGGGGCCATGCGTGACATATGATATAATATATACCATGGGGCATACACCATGGGCTTATATCAAGCATAATTATTTGACTCCACCTTTTTTTCTTATTCAACAAGTCATTTGCATATACTGTACATTTATATATGAACTGACACTTTCATACATAGTATGCCCAATCAGGGACTGTGATAGCTAGGAAGAGACTTCTTATAGCGCTTATGGAACGTCATGTGAGACATAGGGTGGGATGCCATGTGGGACATGGGGTGGGATGCCATATGGGACATGGGGTGGGATGCCATGTAGGTAATATGGTGGATTGTCATGCGGGACATAGGGTGGAATGCCATGGGATGGGATGTCATGTGGGACATGGGGTGGGATGCCATGCGGGACATGGAGTGGGATGCCACGAGTAACACAGAGTGTGACATAGGTTGGGATGCCATGTGTGACATAGGGTCAGAGACTATGTAGGACATGGGATGTGATGCCATGTGGGACATAAAGTAGGAAGTTATTGGGACATTGGAAGGGATACCATGAGGAACATAGGGTGGAATGCCATGTGGGACATAAGGTGGGAAGCCACTGATGCGGAACATACAGTGGGATGCCATGGAGGACATAGAGAGAGATGCCACATGGGATACATGGGGGGATGCCATGTGGGACATAGGGAGGGATGTCATGTGGTACACATGGTTGGATTAATGTGGGACATACATGTAGGATGGGATCCATGTGGGACATAGGGTGGGATGCCATGTGGGTCATAGGGTGGTATGCCATGTGGGACATATGGTGGAATGCTATGTGGTGAAATGCCATGTGAGGCATACTGTATGGTGGAATGCCATGTGGGAGATATGGTGGAGTGCCATGTGGGACAAGGCATGGGATGTCATGAGGGACATGAGGTGGGATGTCATTTGGCGCATGGGATGGGATCCATGTGGGACATAGGGTGGGATGCCATGTGGGTCATAGGGTGGGATGCCATGTAGGACATATGGTGGAATGCCATGTGGGACAAGGGATGGGATGTAATGTGGGACATGGGGTGGGATGCCACGTGGGACATGGGATGCCATGTGGGACTTAGTGTGAGATGCCATTTTGATAATTGGATGGGTCATATGATATGGGTGTCAATTTGCATGGGCATGTGAACCATGACGGTATTTACTGTTCTAGTTTAATGTAATAGGGTTCTAAATTTCAAAATTGTGTAAAATGGTCACTTTTTAACTTATTTTGAAGAATTGTTTTGCTGTTTTCATGGTTTATAGTTTGTTTATAGCATAGTTGTTTATAGCATAGCTGTTTATAGCATAGCTGTTTATAGCATAGCTGTTTATAGCATAGTTGTTTATAGCATAGCTGTTTATAGCATATTTTATGTTCAAGCTGTTGCTACCTCTCCATAGATCTTTCTTACAAATCTAATAAATTTAGGAATGATTTTTTTTTTTGTGGAAAACAAGAATAAATTTACAATTTTCCAGTTTCATCAAACCAAAGTTCCTACAACTTTCAGGTAAAGCATTAGATATCCATTACATGTATACCAAGATTTAAATGTATCAGTGAAAATGATTGATGAATTATAAATGAGTCAAGTTGTATTCATTTCTTATACTTTTGCCCTTTTTTTTCTTTTCAGACTCCAGAAGTTATTATGGCTTTCAACACTAGATGGATTACTTGATACAAAATCCATCATTGCCAAGTATATCATACATAACTGTACTCGTGTGAGTAAAAGTGGCGTGGTTGTGCTCACTGATAAATCAGAAGACCTGCCTCATTGGGTCTTGTCTGCCATGAGATGTCTTGCCCACTGTAAGTTATCAAAGGCTGCTTCTTTCTGTATCTGAGGCTAAAAGGTATATTGATACAGACAGCAGCAATTTTCATCTTGCGTTACTGTAGTCCTTTATTTGAGATTTAATGCTTCGAAGGAACACATAGTATAGTGCTGCAGGGATCGACAATAAAAGAGGCAGTGTCATCTCAAAACACATCACTTACACACATCATCAGTACATGGCATGTACTTACACATGTCATCAGTACATGGCATGTACTTACGCATGTCATCAGTACATGGCATGTACTTACACATGTCATCAGTACATGGCATGTACTTACACATGTCATCAGTACATGGCATGTACTTACACATGTCATCAGTACATGGCATGTACTTACACATGTCACCAGTACATGGCATGTGCTTACACACGTCATCAACGTATTACAATCGTTCAGAGAAGCATATTTACTTTACATTGTGTGCATGAAATTTACTGAGGCACATGCACGTATGTACAATATGTGTGTGTGGTAACATCATTAGACGGCTGAGTTGAACAGAGATGTATAAATTGGTCGTTAGTTTAATCATGGAGCTATTAACTGAAAGAAACTCAGTTAAAAGTTCCATGTTTCAAAGGAATATTCCATGGTTTTTTGTAAATTTTTATTTGGAAAGAGCACACGTTTAGAGCCAATTGGGTACAAATTTCAGGTTGATATTATATTCCGTTCAGGAGATATGGATTTTGAAAGATTTCCTGATTGCATTTTAAAGTTTTTGTATGATGAATTCGTGCTTGATGATGTCATAGAAACATTCCATTGCAAATGTTTATGTATTTCTCTGAATGTTAATTGGTTGTTTCTGTATGATTAGAAACAATTTTCCAACAGTTATGGAAGTAGGGTATATTTAGCAATATGATATAAATACCTTATTTTCATCAATTTATTTTTCTAGCAAATTTTACTAATAAAAAAAGGATAGATTTGAATGAAATACATCAACTTTGTGGGAGAATGTGTTGCTGTGATGTCATACTAAGCCTTTTCCTATTCGTTTATTGGCATTTTTTGTGAACCTTAAAATTTCAATATCTCCTGGTAAAAATAACATATCAACATGATTTATGTACTAAATTGTTTTTAAAGTTTTTCTTTTATGAAAGGTTACGAAAAAACATGGGAATATTCCTGTAATTCAAATGAGGGGAAAAGACAAAAGGTTGCCTTGATGAGATTCAGATTCGTTATTTTTGACTCAAAAGCAAATCGCCCGAAGCACATCGCCTTATTCATTTGGCCACATCAAATCTTGATCATATGGATTAAATGTATTATTTATATAGTGCAACATAGGATAGAAAGAGGCGCATATAGCAATTGGTTGAAATTTCAAAATTGAAGAAAGTTGAAAAATTAGAGCTGAATGTCATATGCCGAGATGGCACCTTTAAACCAAAGATCAACATGCATGCTGGGTAGGACTCTGTGGTTGTCCTGAAAGTAAATAAGGTTACTTATTTGTATCATGCAATGCAAATTTTGCTAAATGTTAACAGTTTCCGTGCAATATGGTAAAAAACAGATGTAGGTTTAGTACCCATTTTAGATTTAATTTTTGAAAACATCGACTTTTCTCGATAAAATTGGCTGAAATAAAAGATTCAAAATTACAGATTGCTATCCTTAGAGCTTCCCTGCAGTATGGTAAAAAACAGATGTAGTTTAAGTACCCATTTTAGATTTAATTTGTGAAAACATCCACTTTTCTCAATAAAATTGGCTGGAATAAAAGATTCAGAATTGCAGATTGCTATCCTTAGAGCAGCCTCCAAGCATACATGTGTGTTTAGTGCTCAAGCACCTTAATGTTATTAAGTTTTCACATATTTGTCTGAAAAATGTCTCTGAAATGTACCTGACAGAAATGGAAATTACAGACTAACTGGCTTGGTCAATAACTTCAGTCAGCGCTGTTATAAACAGCTTTTAAACCTGTATTACAAGCTTATCACTTGTCCTAAGGATTACTTCTGTTAAATTTCACTTTCTCTTACTTTACTTGCATCAGTTTTCATACATTAATAGTTAAATGATTAGTTCAGTGGTCAAGCAAGTCCATCTTATTTGAGAACTTCCAAAGAAACAAAATGGTGAAAAAAGCATTCAAAAATCTTTTTCCATTGAGGAGATATTCAAGTTAAAACTTTATCATTTGCATAGAAATGACTGAAATCAAGACTAGCTGTGATGTCACAGCTTTAGATTCCACAAAGTGGCTGTATTCTGTCATATTTCATATGTCAAGAAAGTAATAAAACATAATCTAGTACAGGTAATTAAAATATACCACCTGAAGAAAGTTCAAGGAAAACTTAATTCAAAAGGTTGAATCAATTTTCTTTAGAATACGTTAAAAATTGTAAGGATGTGAAGGTGAGGATGCCCACCTCCCATAGTAGACTTACTGTACTACACCAGTCACTTCTACACAGTTTTAAACTTACATATCTCCTTAACAGTATAAGATTTTTGAATGCTTTCTTCACCATTTTGTTCTTTAAAGTCCTCTTTCGTATAAGATGAACATGCTTGACCACTAAACTAATCCTTTAACCTCTCTGTCACAATTGATCTCCGACCTGCTACGTAACAACATAAACCAATTATAAGTACAACTTTTTGACAAATCAACGTAAAGGTAAATCGTCCACCGGGTATTGATTTTTTTATGTGTTGTCCAGTTAAAAACTAAGAAAATCTGGTTTCCCTGTGAACTCTATGTGCATATGTTTCATATAAACTGTGTTAATAATTTAGTTGTCGAATGGGCACACTCAGCAATACTTACAGTTGCCTGGCGCATATAATTTTTGGTTGCGCCAGGCAGCCAGAAAAGTACGTAAATCCCTGCCAAGAAACTACAGGAGAGAGAGCCCATTGTCTATTCAAAACAGCAAAATGTTACATTTTTATGTGAATTTGTTGCAATTTTCAAATTGTTTGATAAATTTGTAAACTACAATTCTTAGATTCTTAATGTAGAAATCTTACAAGTTTTCTTCCCCGTTTTGAGCAAACTGACAGGATGTAATTTTCATTGCATGTTTTTATGCTTCTTTCAGGGCCACAGAAGCAAGATATAGACTTGCCAACATACACTGGATTTGAAAGAGATGTATTCTCTACCATCAGCAACTATTTTCAAAATTTGCCAGACCCTTTGATTCCTTTTAACATGTACACCCTCTTTATTGAAGCTTTTGGTAAGTTGGCAGGACACCAGTATGTAAACTGCTCTTATGTGTATTCTTTGCATGCACGAATGTACATTTATGCTGCCATAGGTTTTTTGTTGGATCATTAGGGCTAAAAAAAATATTTTTTGTTTGTTTTCCCTCCTCTGCCACCCCTAACTTGCAAGCCGGAAAATAGGGGTGGCGTTTTTTTCTTTCTTTTTCTCTCAAAAATCCCCACAAAATGGCAACTGGCAACCACTTTTGCTCTTACTGTGGATGAAATGAAGCCCATTGCCAACAAGAGCTTGTGATTGACTGATAGAATACAAAGTTGTCCTGCCTGTTTGTAACGTGTGTGTCAGGTTAGGGAAAAAAATCCCAAATCACACAAAAAGTATTGGTGAGATATAAAAACTGAGCAAAATATAAAAAATATTCCATTTCAGTGAGCTGTGGGAAAAAAAAAACCTTTTTCCCTCCACCCCTCAAATTTTCCACTAAAAGGGGCAAACAAGCAATTTTTTAGGCCTTACCAATATGTTCCAGTCACATGAAGAGCATGAATGGGTAGACCTGAATCACTTAGGTAGAATTTGACTTTTGCAACAACATTTTTCTATTTAAGAGGAGTTTAACATTGTTATCAACATGCAATCAGATCAGAATCACCATTGCAAAGAAATTAAAGAAACAAGAGCTTTTTATTATTTTTTTTATTTATAGATATTAGTAATAGAGAATCTGTTGTCTTTTAAAGTGATATAAGCAGGTAGAGATAGTATTCAGCAGAAAGAGCTTAATATAGGCAGGTAGATATAGTATTCAGCAGAAAGAGCTGAATATAGGAAGGTAGAGATAGTATTCAGCAGAAAGAGCTTAATATAGGCAGGTAGAGATAGTATTCAGCAGAAAGAGCTTAATATAGGCAGGTAGAGATAGTATTCAGCAGAAAGAGCTTAATATAGGCAGGTAGAGATAGTATTCAGCAGAAGGAGCTTAATATAGGCAGGTAGAGATAGTATTCAGCAGAACGAGCTTAATATAGGCAGGTAGATATAGTATTCAGCAGAAAGAGCTTAATATAGGCAGGTAGAGATAGTATTCAGCAGAAAGAGCTTAATATAGGCAGGTAGAGATAGTATTCAGCAGAAAGAGCTTAATATAGGCAGGTAGAGATAGTATTCAGCAGAAAGAGCTTAATATAGGCAGGTAGAGATAGTATTCAGCGAAAGAGCTTAATATAGGCAGGTAGAGATAGTATTCAGCAGAAAGAGCTTAATATAGGCAGGTAGAGATAGTATTCAGCAGAAGGAGCTTAATATAGGCAGGTAGAGATAGTATTCAGCAGAAAGAGCTTAATATAGGCAGGTAGAGATAGTATTCAGCAGAAAGAGCTTAATATAGGCAGGTAGAGATAGTATTCAGCGAAAGAGCTTAATATAGGCAGGTAGAGATAGTATTCAGCAGAAAGAGCTTAATATATAGGCAGGTAGAGATAGTATTCAGCAGAAGGAGCTTAATATAGGCAGGTAGAGATAGTATTCAGCAGAAAGAGCTTAATATAGACAGGTAGAGATAGTATTCAGCAGAAAGCTTAATATAGGCAGGTAGAGATAGTGTTCAGCAGAAAGAGCTTAATATAGGCAGGTAGAGATAGTATTCAGCAGAAAGAGCTTATTATAGGCAGGTAGAGATAATATTCAGCAGAAAGAGCTTAATATAGGCAGGTAGAGATATTATTTAGCAGAAAGAGCTTAATATAGGCAGGTAGAGATAGTATTCAGCAGAAAGAGCTTATTATAGGCAGGTAGAGATAGTATCAGCAAAAAGAGCTTAATACAGGCAGGTAGAGATAGTATCAGCAAAAAGAGCTTAATACAGGCAGGTAGAGATAGTATCAGCAAAAAGAGCTTTATATGCTGAACAGAATAGTCACTAAAGTATGTTAAAGGCACTTGCAGTTTCTGAGTTATGACTAATCAAAGTTTGAAGAATTATGAATGTATATAAAAGTTGTGATACTGTATAAAAAAGGGCAGCTCACAATCCTAAATGTAATACTTGAGGGATTAATACTCACTGAAAATCACCAGTCTGCATTCTTCTGCTAAATATTGATATTCAAAATCTCTTCATCATATTCAATCTCTCTCATTGAAATAAGGTTGGTAAAGAATTAAAAAAAAACAATAATGTTAGCATTAAACAGCTTCTATTTTCAAAATGGATTTCTATCGTCAAACTGGACTGGAATAAAGTCGTCACTTTACCATTATACTTCTATTTTAATACTTAATAAATTCTGTACCAAAATAGTTAACACAATTTTTGTTTGTTATTCTGGTACAGAATGTATTAAGTATCAAAATATGAGTATAATGGTAATGTGAAGGCTTTATTCCAGTCCATTTTGACAATTGAAATCCTTTTTTGAAAATAGAAACTGTTATTAGGTTTCCTGTGTGGATGTCACAAAATTTCATTATAATAAAATTTGCCTAATTTGTTATCACAAGGTGTTAAAATGCGAAATGCTGTAAAATTGTCAGTTTTGAAGCGAATTTGTTGAATGTTTTTGCTATTTTCATGTGATGTGTTATAGCTTATTTTCTTCCAATCAAAATTAAGTTGTTGCTACCGGTCCATTAAGTAATTTTCTTTGTTTTATGATGATTTATGAAGTGAGAAAATTTGATGTTTTTATAATTTAATACAAATTAGTCCTGTAGTGTTTTTTTTTAATTAGTTCGTTTGAGGTGGACAAGGTTTCGTTGTCATCCACTGAGATTGAAAATTCTAACAAATGTTTTAGTGATTCTAATCATAATTATTTTTTTTTAATTTACCTAACCCTCCTTAATTAAATAGAATACATTAAGGAGTACCACAATTCTGGATGTCAATTTATACCTGAAAATTATTAGACAGCTGCAACCTGAAATAACTTAATATAAATTATTGGGTTATGCTCTTAGCTCTAGTACAGTGCTTAATGATCTTGAGTATTACTATAATTTATTGGTTCTGCTCTTAACACTAGTACAGTGCTTAATGATTTTGAAATAACTCTTGAAGTATTATTATAATTTATTGGGTTCTGCTCTTAACTCTAGCACAGTGCTTAATGATCTTGAGTATTACTATAATTTATTGGTTCTGCTCTTAACACTAGTACAGTGCTTAATGATTTTGAAATAACTCTTGAAGTATTATTATAATTTATTGGGTTTTGCTCTTAACTCTAGTACAGTGCTTAATGATCTTGAAATAAGTCTTGGAGTATTACTATAATTTATTGGGTTTAATGATCTTGAGTATTACTATAATTCATTGGTTCTGCTCTTAACCCTAGTACAGTGCTTAATGATTTTGAAATAACTCTTGATGAATTATTAAAATTTATTGGGTTTTGCTCTTAGCTCTAGTACAGTGCTTAATGATCTTGAAATAACTCTTTGAGTAGTACTATAATTTATTGGAATTTGCTCTTAACTCTAGTACAGTGCTTAATGATCTTTTTGGTGTACTTGTTTTCTCCTCATATTTGTGGTTAACCACATATTTGTCATTTTTGAGGTAATTTTAGGAGCTATTAGGTATATATTGAGTTACTGCATATACTCTACTGAAGTTGTATATTGAGATACTGTACTCCTGCATGGAATACTGCAAGCCTACTGCATGTATTTGGTATCAAGCATCCAATTAACTCATTGTCATGTATCTATTTTCTTCATTATATATTTGCGGCTAGAGTATGTTAACTGCATGCATCAAGTTAACCTTTATCCTCCTGAAATAAGTGAACGTCATCAATCTTATTTAAGCAAGGAATGATTAAAGGTGTGAGCATACCAATCATGGTGAGAAAGTTCAGATGAGAATTTGAATCTTACAGTAGAAAACAAAGATTTTTTTGATACAACAGATTTGAATTGTACAGAAGCCTAGAAATATTTTTAGAAACAAAATAGTGAAGAAAAAGTCAATCTTTTGTGAAAGAGGACTTCGAAGAAACATAATGGTGAAGCAAGCATTTCAAAATCTTATTCTGTTAAGGAGATATTTAGATTAAAGCTCTGTCTTCTCTGTGTAGAAATGACTGGTGTAGTAAGTCTACAATGGAAAGTTGGTGTCTTTATCCTCGCATTCTTAACAATTGCTAATGTATTTTTGAGAAAGTTTTAATTTATTTTTTACTATTCAGATTATATTTCCTCGAACTTTCTTCAGGTGGTTTATTATAAATACCCTTCATAGACTCAGTTTTACTACTTTTTGGCATATCCAATGGTTTTTAAGCCACAAAATTGCAGAACAAAATATGATAGAATACATAAAGACTTTGAAGAATCTGAGGCTATCACATCACAACTAGTCTGTTTTCAGTCGTTTCTACACAAATGATACCAAACTTGGATATTTCCTAAACGGAATACAAATTTTGAGAATACTTTATTCACTTTTTTTGCTTCTTTTGAAGTCATTTTTCATATAAGATAGACTTGCTTGACAATCAACTGAATTAATTCTTTGCGCTAAACCTGAAGGCAATCAAAACTTTAATTAAAAACCTAGAGAATGCACAGTGCACCTATTATGTACAGTATTGATAATTATATCTGTGCCTGTATTTGTTAAATTACTTAAAAGAACACTTTTTTGTTACTTAAGATTCTTATCAAAATTTACACCAAAATCTGATTAATTGTAGAGTGCATCAAGTGCAGTGCATCAGGTGCAGTGCATCAGGTGCAGTGCAAACACTTTCTGCAAATTCAACTGTCCAAGGAATTTATTGGACCTTGATTTATACACTTACAGAAGGATAAAGGTACTGAGCATTGCTATCTCTGTATATAACCACTCCATTCTGGCATGTATTCTCTTTATTTTTCATTTGTTTTTCATTTACTTTTATGTTTTTTGGCAGTATTGACACAGCACCAAGACTGCAACAAACACTTGGATATTCCCTCAAAGCAATCTAGTCCTTTGATTCCCAAAGAGGTCATTTCTTTGTCCAGTAGAAATTCACAGCATTTTACAAAACTAAAAGATTCAGGGAAGAGGCACCAGAGCCAGAAAGATTTATTTGTCCCCAGATATCATCAGAGAATTTATAGGAGTGGCAGCAGGGAGAGAGTGTTTTGTATAACAAAGAGTAAAAGTGTCTCTGTGTTACCCTCAGAATGTCAAAGGTCACTCGTCTCAGACTATGAAAATCTATCACAGAATTCAAACGTATGTTTGCAAAAAAATGCTAAAACTATCTCAGATGATTATAAGGAAAATAACTTCAAACCTATTCCAAGTGTCTGCAGGGCTCAGAGCATGCGAATGGAAGGCACCAATTTTGTGAGTAGGTTTTATCCTGAAAAAATGGGGCAGAGGTTCTTTGATAGCCAAGCAACAGATTTCCTTTGTAATGGTCGACCCAAGTCCATAGCTGGGTACCTACATGGTGCTGACACTGATGATGTAACATTCACACCTTCATATGAAAATTTACTCCCTCAAGTTCTTGACGTACCCATCTCAAATTTTGGAGTTGATGCCGACAAACCAAGAAAGAGTCACTCCATAAAGGGATTATTCTCGTCAAAGAGGTTTGGCTCAGCTACAGAGTTGTTCAATAAGATCATTCATAGGAAAAATTCCAATTCGAGGGAAACTTTAACTTCATTAGGTTCAGTGCCAGATATTGTTGCGTCTACTATGCATAAACCTGTCCAGGATTCCCCTCCTGATGGCGGTAACAAATCAAGAAATCCTCATACAAATAGCTTACAACAAAGCTCATCATCCCTGCCATCCAGGACACCACCTTATGAGAGTGGTGGCCATTGTCAAAAGACCCCACCCTCTGAGGGTACCATCCAAAATATAAACAAATACCCACCCCCAATGAGGGCAACCATATTGTTTTCGGAGGCATCCCGTCCAGCACCTCTCAATACAACACCTGATTCAGCAGCCTCTGTTTCTGGCCTTGATTCAAGATTTTTTAGCTCTTTTAGTTTACGGACGTCAACTTCACTTGACCTTGATGCAAACTCTCGTTGTATGAAGCAGAGTTCAAACATATCAAGTAAGAAAATGGTTTCAAGTTTTTATTTCACCACAATTTCCTCTGAAAGCAAAACCTTCCCTTCAAGTGTTGCACTAAAATTGTTAACTTTGCTCATCTTATCATCATGTATCTTCTCATTGTGTGGAATCGCTGTCTCATTTCAAGCTCTGTACTTGTTTGTAATATTGGTGATGGTATTGTGGTGTATGCACTTCACGTAAGTTTGATGTTGATATGTTACCCTTTTGCACTCGACTCGGTATATTCTATTCATGGCATTTGAATTATGAAAGTACCTTTGCTTCAAAAAAAATGATATGGAGGATGATACAAGTATATTGTGACTTCTTTTTATGTTTCTTTTAAACATAAGGTTAATGATTAAGTTTGACTAACAGTGAGGTAGGGTGCAAAAAGGAAAGAGGCATAAAGGATATCTAAATCTTCATGTTTAAAGTTTGTAGAATAATAGTTACAGCACATGGTGTCCTACTAAGTGACCTGTAAGTAAATGACATGACTCTTAAGTAGAATTTCTGCTATATTTTTAAAGCAAAGAAGTAGTTCCTTTTTTCTTGTACTCTATTATATTGATGTGTTTAACCACTGAATCTTTTCCTTTGCTGTTAAATTATCAAATGAATTAATCTATGGTACTGGAGATGTACAGTCAACGCTTCCCATTATCAACTCACCCCATTACCAACTCGCCCCTTCTAATAATTTAGGGTTTATTATTAATAATCATGTACTTCTTTTGAAGGCTGTGAGTGTACATAAATATATATTTGCAGTAGCTTCCATCCCATTGCATGCTGGACAGAAATTCCAAGAAAAAATTGTGAAATATATTATTATTTGAAAGTCTATATATAAATACAAAACCCTATTACCACAACCTTAGGCTACACTGAAACAATACTACTGGAGCTATACTTCTACTCATTGTCACCAAAATAATCACCATAGTGTAATGTGCCGGTACTACTTTTCTCTCATAGAAAAAAGAGAATTCTGATTCCCTTTTGTTCTGCCTGCAACAATATGCTCAAACAAAGAAAGAAACAATGATCAAATGCAAGTTATGAAGTTTGGCAGGGAAAAAATATGTGCCCTTGTTAAATAAGTGTACTCGTGCCATGCACAATTTTTTTCTATACTGGTCACATTTTCCAGGGTACAAAAAAGACCTATTATTGGACACTCTTGAGACTACATGTACATAGGTATCAGGCAATGTTGTCATTTTACAAATTACTCTCCAAATCTTCGCAACTTTCCTCAAAATGTCCAATGTCAACTTATGTTATGGGGTGAGTTGGTTTTGGGGAGAGTTGGTAATGGGGCGAGTTCACTATAGGACAAGTTGTTTGTAAATCGAGTTGACCTATGACCCTGGAGACTGGAAGTATACATTTTAGGTTCAGGTTGTTTGTGTGACCGAGTAAAATGCTCTTCAGTTTTGGCTTTGAATTTCTTTTTGACTTCAATGATTTGGAACCCAAGGACATACACTTTCAAACACAATCATCATGCTCATCGAAACATACTATTAATAACACGTACAAAACAAGCTTTTCTAAACTCCGTTGCAATATTTAGGAGAAAATCATCATGAAGTTCTCTGATTTTCTATTTATTGTCATGTAAATTGCTTGTTCTATATGCAAAATGCATAATCACTAAGGTTTCTGTATGTTACAATGCATTGTTTTTGTAAAGTGGTTATTAATTTACAGACATATTTCATATTTTGTCTTTAGGAAATTTCAAAGTATCATACAAAATTGTTTTTCAAGAATGTGATCATTTATTTGTCCATTCCTCAGTACAAATGAGACTTACAGGAAATATATAATTTACAGATTGTTTTTGAAAAAACTTCATACTGCAAGTCCAGCCTCTCTTCTGTAAAAATAACAAGAAGTTTTGTTTTATCAACTATTTGTTTTCATTGTTTGCTGTCCTTCATGATGGCAATAAGTTGGCACGAAACTTGTCCTTCAGTTTACTCAAAGCTTCTAATATCTACAAGCACCCCCTCACTTTCATTTCACAAAAAGTTACAAGTGCAAACTGTTTCACTCTATGATTTTGCATTTTTGCTGGCGCCTCCACTCACTGTATAAATAATAAACATTTATTGCAATGTTGCTCTTGCACGTCCCTGAATATGATTTTGAGTGATGGAAATGATAGCTAACTTCCTTATTTGAAAAATGTAAGTCTACTTTCATCTCAATATGAAATTAAAAATTGCAATGTTAACAGATATAATAACAAACATGCAATGCATTTGAATTTGGAAACCTTGCCATGAACTTGCATTACATACAGATGTATAAATTTATATCAACATGATAGGAATAATATAATTACATTCATCTGAAAGAGCTCGAAAACTAAAAAGGAAACAAATTATCAACAATACCTTAAAGTATTAAAATATGCTTTATCTCAGAACATTATGCTTGATCTCAAAACATTGTGCTTTATCTCAGAACAGTATGCTTTATCTCAGAACAGTATGCTTGATCTCAGAACATTATGCTTGATCTCAGAGCATGCTTTATCTCAGAACAGTATGCTTTATCTCAGAACAGTATGCTTTATCTCAGAACATCATGCTTTATCTCAGAACATTATGCTTTATCCCAGAAAATGCTTTATCTCATAACAGTATGCTTTTTCTTGGACCATTATGCTTTATCTCAGAACATTATGCTTTATCTCAGAACATTATGCTTTATCTCAGAACATATTGTTAAATAGAACAGTGTAGGTGATGCTTTCATGAACTATTTCAAGTAAATTGGCATTTATTAAA
The DNA here is from genome assembly GCA_020152595.1 of Chiridota heheva. Classification (NCBI taxonomy): domain Eukaryota; kingdom Metazoa; phylum Echinodermata; class Holothuroidea; order Apodida; family Chiridotidae; genus Chiridota; species Chiridota heheva. The sequence goes on from JAIGNY010004488.1 coordinate 181,868, forward strand.
ACTTAAGATATTGCAATGTGTGTTTGAGATCAGTGTTATTTTCTTTGTTGGTTCTTGTGTTATGAATCAAATGAAGCTACTTTTACCCATGGTTCACATTTCTGTCACTTATATTTCAAATAACTTGCATAATGCAGTCTTTCAGTGTAAGGCAATTAAGTTCCACATATTCCCTAATGCAAGCTTGTGTTGTGAGTTCACAATCTTACGTTGCCTGAATTGGAAAATTAAGAATGGAATACCAAGTTAGAACTACCAAGTAAATGATAATGGTGCTTTTAAGATCAATTAGGATGAGATCAATTAGGATGAGATCAATTAGGATAAGATAAAAGGCCTATGGACATCATATCAGATTTAAGATATGTGAAAGAGCATGGAATTCTGAATAAAAACGGTCTTTACAATTTGTAGAAAGCTTATTTAATTTTCAAGTTATGACTAAACATAGTTTCAAAATTTGTTAATTTATGTGGAATTTGTGATATAGTATGAGGAACACATCTCAAAATCTTGATGTAATTCTTTAAAATCTCTTCTTCAAATTCAGCTACTTGTGAATTTCAGAATGTCTGTTCTAGATATGTGATGATTTGGGGTATGACCAAGTTCTGAAAACATTTCTCTGAAGTCCAATGCTATATTTCAAACAACATTGACAGAGGAATAACAACAAAGGTTTTACATTAGGTGATGAAGGATCCTTCCCCTTTGATGTCACACATTATTGTGCAATCACAATTAAAAATGCTGTAAAATGGTTCAGTTTTAACCAATTTTGATGTAATTTTTGGCTGTTTTATTGGTTTAAATCATATTTTGAACCAATTAAGCCCATGTTGCCTCTAGATGTCCAAAGTCCTTTAATAAGGGTGAGATTAAATAGGGTAATGTTAAATAGGTGAGAATAGGGTAAGGTTAAATAGGGTAAGAGTAAATAGAGTAAAGTTAATAATGGTGAGGTTAAATATAATTAGGGTGAGATTAAAAAGGGTCAATAAAAGTGGATTAGCTGTTTTTCTACTTCACCTTTGGATTTGTTGGCACTTGGTGATATTGATTTTAGCTGCATTTTAACGATGCCAGTTCACAAGTGTTTAGATAATTTTTCAGAATATAAGTTTTGGCCATTAGTTTGTACAGACCTACCTTTTTCAGCTTGGGTCAATATTTGATATGCAGGCATATTTTAATTACTATTTCTCAATTGACAATATTCTCAATATTGACAATATTCTCAAGTGTTTCCTCTTCCCATTTTTCATCTGCTTGAATAAACAAAAGCAGTTATTTATCAATTCTCACTAAACAGCACACCAGCATTTATTCTCAGTTTTGGGAGTATCGCGAGTTATGATTACCGTATTTGACGTAATGAGCACCCAGGGCATTTACGAAAACAGAATTTTGCCATTTTTAAGGCCCAAAGTTTCTTCTCCAATAAGTGCCCATGCTCAAGGTTGTGTACAGTGCTATTTGAAGTACATTGTACATGTGAACTACATTGTACATGTGAAGTACATTGTACATGTGAAGTACATTGTACATGTGAACTACGTTGTACATGTGAACTACGTTGTACATGTGAACTACGTTGTACATGTGAACTACGTTGTACATCCGAACTACGTCGTACATCCGAACTACGTCGTACATCCGAACTACGTCGTACATCCGAACTACGTCGTACATCCGGACTACGTCGTACATCCGGACTACGTCGTACATCCGGACTACGTGGTACATCCGGACTACGTTGTACATCCGGACTACGTTGTACATCCGGACTACGTTGTACATCCGGACTACGTTGTACATCCGGACTACGTTGTACATCCGGACTACGTCCGAACTACGTCGTGCGTCCGAACTACGTCGTGCGTCCGAACTACGTCGTGCGTCCGAACTACATCGTGCATCCGAACTACATCGTGCATCCGAACTACATCGTGCATCCGAACTACATCGTGCATCCGAACTACATCGTACATCCGAACTACATTGTACATCTGAACTGGTTCTATACATCCGAACTACATCCGAACTACATCGTACATCCGAACTACATTGTACATCTGAACTGGTTCTATACATCCGAACTACATTGTACATCTGAACTGGTTCTATACATCTGAACTACATCGTACATCCGAACTACATCGTACATCCGAACTACATCGTACATCCGAACTACATCGTACATCCGAACTACATCGTACATCCGAACTACATCGTACATCCGAACTACATCGTACATCCGAACTACATCGTACATCCGAACTACATCGTACATCCGAACTACATTTTACATCCGAACTACATTTTACATCCGAACTACATTGTACATCCGAACTACATTGTACATCCGAACTACATTGTACATCCGAACTACATTGTACATCCGAACTACATTGTACATCCGAACTACATTGTACATCTGAACTGGTTCTATACATCCGAACTACATTGTACATCTGAACTGGTTCTATACATCCGAACTACATTGTACATCTGAACTGGTTCTATACATCCGAACTACATTGTACATCTGAACTGGTTCTATACATCCGAACTACATTGTACATCTGAACTGGTTCTATACATCCGAACTACATTGTACATCTGAACTGGTTCTATACTTCAAATTGCCCCTCTATAACCACCACAAGAACATTGTGAGTGTTAGACGCAAAATTAGCAAAGAATGTAATAAAACGTGAGCATTTTAAGTCTTCAAATTAGTGAAATAAATTATGACGCTTACTAAAGCATGGGCGCTTAATACTTTGAATACAGTAATTATTTAGAAACATTGTCACATGCATATGTGAATTTCAACTTCTCCTAGTACTGAAAGATCTAAGGAAATAAATGAAGCATGAAACAATCAGATTTACTGGAAATATTTTAAGTTGTATTATTTGTGAAATTTTGTTTCACAAGTTTTGTTTTAGTATGCACTTTACATGTGAAAATGACACCTCACAAAACAGACATGATATTTTGTATACATATTGTCAAAATGTGGAATAGTACAACCTCAGGGAGAAAGAGGTGATGCCATCATTGCTTTGTATGGTTATCCTTAACATTTTTAAATCTTGTTCTCTTGACAGGTTTGCAGCTGAATGATGACAAGTCATACCGTGATGAAGCTCTTAAGATCTGCTGCTTGCTGCTTCCACCTACCAGCCGAAGGAAGCTTCATCTGCTGCTCAAGCTGATGAGCAAGGTGGAGTACAACGGTGAACTGGAACTGAGTGAAAGGGAAACAAAGAGAACAGTGGTACGTATTCATGCCACCTGTGCAAGATATGACCCATACTTAACAATTTTTACCTCAGATTTCATTGAATTTGAAACATTGCTTCCAAGTACTATTTTTTCTATCTGACTCAATATTACACATAATTAAGGATTAAACCAATAGTCGTATAAGTTTGTCATATATGAAAGAACTTTAAAAGAAACAAAATGGTGAAGAAACTACTCCAATACTTTATTCCATTAACGGATTCAAGTTTTAAATTCTGCCGCATTTGTGTAGAACTGACTAAATGAAATTTTTTGTTTTGTTTTGATGCATTTTGCCATTTTTCAGGCTTGATATGCAATTGCTTATGTTGATATGTGATCCTGTTCCTTGGAACCCCAACACATCCCCAACTAACATCTAAAGTAAATTGAAGGATATTCCTAACTGAAAAATAAATCATTCATGCACCATAAATTTTGCATGTATAGAAAAACTCAAAATTCAATAACTTAACTTGAAATGTAGATGTGCTATTTTCAAAATTAAAGATCAGAATTTAATGCTTTTATGATTGAAGACATATGTAGCTCCATTGCACCTAGAATACACTTGTCTTTTACGGTTTTTAATTGTTGCTACAGCTTCTCCAGACATTTAGTCGATGCATACTAAAGAGCAACAAGGAAGTTGACTTTGATGAGATGTATTCCCGGGATGTTGTGGCCTACCTCGTGGATCATTTTGAAGTAATCCTGCGTCCCTCTGATGAGCTCAAAGCTGATGTTGAGGAAAGGTTAAACTATCACAGAAGATCCCAGGTATGGTTATTCTTAAGTTTGGTTTGAACTTAAATGTTGCAGAAAACAAGATGGGTTTTTGTATTATGAGAGGGATTTGTTTGAAGTCCCCAAACTCACTCAAAAGTTCAAATTCTGTGTATCAAAATAATTCATATTGAATGAAATGACTTTAATTTGTTTACTGTTTGATAAATCCTTATTTGCAGTGTCATTACTAAAACATACTTTTGAACTTTCAATAGTGAACTTCCCCTCCCTCCCTTATATCGAGGGGTGTTCTCGAGGTACCCCTTTCCTGAGATTTTTAATATCTCTAAAAGCCGAAACAAATTAATCACAAAGAACACTACATGAATTATGGGTACAATCTTGAAATTAGCAACAAAGGTACCTTTAATGACCTAGCTCCCCTTTATTGACCTAGCTCCCCTTTATTGACCTAGCTCCCCTTTATTGACCTAGCTCCCCTTTAATAACCTAGATCCCTTTTACTGACCTAGCTGCCCTTTAATGACCAAGCTCCCTTCTATTGACCTAGCTACCCATGTAGAGGTGTCATTTCCTTCTGCACTGAGAGATTTATCCCCAATGTTTGTTTGTATTCCAAGGTGAAGTATTGTGCACCACCTGAACCAGTGTCACACTGCCATAAAGTGTCCGTTGAGGAGTATGAAGAGGAGAAGGTGTCAGCTTCCACCCGGGCCATTGGGGACCTCCTGGAGACCATCATCACTGACAGAGATATGCCTTCCAAGGAGAAGAAGAAGAAGCTTAAATTGGTTAGTTGGTACCTTTTTGGCATCCTTGATGTATTTGGCATCCTTGATGTATTTGGCATCCTTGATGTATTTGGCATCCTTGATGTATTTGGCATCCTTGATGTATTTGGCATCCTTGATGTATTTGGCATCCTTGATGTATTTGGCATCCTTGATGTATTTGGCATCCTTGATGTATTTGGCATCCTTGATGTATTTGGCATCCTTGATGTATTTGGCATCCTTGATGTATTTGGCATCCTTGATGTATTTGGCATCCTTGATGTATTTGGCATTCTTGATGTATTTGGCATCCTTGATATATTTGGCATCCTTGATGTATTTGGCATCCTTGATGTATTTGGCATCCTTGATGTATTTAGCATTCTTGATGTATTTGGCATCCTTGATATATTTGGCATTCTTGATGTATTTGGCATCCTGGATGTATTAGGCATCCTGGATGTATTAGGCATCCTTGATGTATTTGGCATCCTGGATGTATTTGGCATCCTGGATGTATTTGGCATTCTTGATGTACTTGGCATCCTTGATATATTTGGCATGGAACATTATAGTCAGACCTTGAAAAATTCTATGGTTCTGGTTGGCAGCTAATCCTCAAGTGACACGTGGTTTGAAGTTGACCAAAGAATTCTCAGAGATAGATATTCGGCATTAGCTTTCCGCAAAGAGTTGTTAATCAGTGGAATGGTTTGCTTGAGCTCCATTTTCTACTAACTCTGGGCATCTTTGATTATTCTCTGTGGTGGTGTTGGTGTTAGTTTGGGCTTTGTATGTGGTGACTAACTCTTCTGAGCCCATCATCTTATTTGTGTTATGTTATAACCACACGTAAAATGGGAATTAGGAGGAAGAAATATTTGTTTTAATTACAAAAAGAAGAGGCAATAATACAAGGTATATTTTTCATATCAAAAATTGGTTAGCAATTGATGTCACAATTTATAATGTATGATATAACATTGCTACTCAAAACAAGAGCTGAATAGCAAACTAGACTATGCCATTTTTATCTACAAACTGCTACTTCCTGAACTTATTAATATTTTCCCTAAATGGACAGGCACAAAAGTTTGGAAAATCAGGAGAATAATAGAACCTGCTAACAAAATTGGTTGAACAGTGACTGTATACATTTTCAGACCAAAATATTGTTAAAAGTATGAATGTTTGGTGTCCTGTGTTATTTAGCTCTGTTGCATGCTTATTGTATTTCATCCTCCATCATGAAAGATTGAAAAAAAACTGGTTCCGACAAAGATTTGGACCAACTTCCATTAAACAATTCAATTCAATTTATGATATAACCTTCATTAAGGGGTGAATTTTTAGTATCAAAATTGTAAAAATTACATTAGAATTGTGGGCTATTTTGTATTTAAAATGTCAAGGAATTTGCATTTAGAGATATTACCAAATCATGAATCTTAGATCAGACAATATCTCAGAAACACAAATTCTCTTTACAAAATTAAAAAGACTTTTTTTCTTTCTAATGGATAATTGTTAGTTTGTACAGAATATAACTTTGTATTGTAAACTAAACACTACATTTTTAACATTTTACTTCATTTAACATCATCTTTTCATTGTGATATGACATTTATTATAGCAGGTAGAAAGCAACTGATCACACAGAATCAACATGTATGAAATATTCGGTTGAGTAAACTGCCTGTAATGCTAAAATCATCTACTCGAGTCCCTACTGTGAATGTTACATAGGTATTGTAAATTTCCAGTTGCAATTATTTTTGCTTTTTGCTTTAGTTTCAGAAAGCTTATCCTGAAATTTATTCCAAGCGACTTCCAACTACCGCCAGCGAAGCCGAACTCTTCCCTCAAAAACCCAAGATCAAGCAACCAATGCTGAAGTCTCTGTCAAAGCTGAAACCGATTCGGTAAGAGGTCAAAGGTCATAAGCAGACTTTAGCTCGTCTGCTGAATGAACAAGTTATACGAATCACAGTAATAGCTCGTCTGCTGGATGAAAAAGTTGTTTCTGGAGTCAATGACATTTATTTTATAATAAGAATTTACTGACATGGTAGTAGATGACATTGATACTTTGTAGTAGGATGACATTGATACTTTGTAGTAGGATGACATTGATACTTTGTAGTAGAGATTTAAGCTTCAACTTGATGCAAAAGAAGTATTCTTAACAATGAAACTTGTCTGCTATAATCATGCAAAAAAAAATTAAACTACCTTTTGAGGCTTTATTTATGTATGCTATATTTTCATATACAGCCATGCATGGCCTGAATATACATATGCTTATCTTTTTCACAAATTGCACCTCAGATACCTGTTTATTTTGAAAGCATTAATTTGTAGTAATCCTTTAAATCTTTCTGTGTGATAATCTCTGCATGTGCCAATTTCAGAATTGTTTGTAGAAATTGTTATGCTGCAGCTAATTGAACTATATATAGTAATTGATTTATATGGTAACCCATAACAAGTACAACAAAATTTAGCCCATCATCTGAGCCTATTTATGACACCCTAGCATTTTGCTGATCTATTTTAAAACAGTACGTAAGTTTCTCCCATTATGTACATTTATGCACACAAAAAAAGAAGCTCATTCAATTTCTTGAACCTAGTGATTAGAAGCCCCAGAGCATTGTTCAAGCAGCCTGTCTTTGTGGAAAATTGTTACAGTGGTCCAAAAATTACTCTCAAAAATGGGATGATATTACACAATTAATTATCATAAAGATTTTATCACCACAACTTTCAGACACCTTATAATTTCCAGAAAGAGCTTTATAATAGTTCATGATGGACTCTTATTTCAAAGAAATGTCTTATGTAGTCTATAAAACAGATTATAGTTACAAATAAAAAGCATTCACTTTTATATAAACAAATAGAAAGATCTACATTTTTTATTAACGTTTTGTATGGGTAGGAAGAGGTCCCTGTGAAATGTATGTCTAATAATTTTAATCTTAACAAATGGATCATGACTTGAATTTGTTTTCAAAAAGTTCTTTGGAAGGTATTTTTTGAGCTTGTACCGGCTGTAGAATTAAGCTTTAATTGAAGGAAATAAATTGATAGAAAAATGGCTGAAGTAGGTAACATGCAGATAGGTGATTAGCACATTAAGGAAATGTCATCATTTGGTAATAATGTCAGACTAAAAGAAGAAAAAATGGGAAGGTTCTTTGAAGAAAAAAATCGTTAAAATATGAAATTTTCTGGTACGGATAAACATTTCTACCCACTTTTTGAGGAAACTTGAGTGTAAATACATAAATTCTGTAAAAAAAAACATAAACAATATATCATGAATGTACTTTGATAACAATCTGGGTATTACCAAGTGTTGAATACAATTTTATTTCATTTTTTCAGTCCATTTTGTTGGTCAAGTAAGTGTGGATGATGCAACTCATTAAGATTGCACTTTTTTTATTTGTGAAATTGTACCTGCTGCTGTAAAACGATGATACATAGAAGTAGAATAAAAAGAGTTTAATAATATGGAAAAATATGCCATACGAGGTAGGAAGTTGTTATATAGGTGATTTGTAAATAAAGTAAATTCCCTGGCAATTCCAAATTGTTAGAAAAAAGAATATTTTGTTTAATTACTTTTTTGTATTCTCTGTATTTTGTGAGATCGTACCTGCTGCTGTAAAATGATGACATTGTATAGAATTAGATGATTAGATCAAAAGATGCAAACAAATATGGCACACGTAAAAGGGATTCACAAATGAAGTAACTTCTATAGCAGTAATGCCAAATTGCTAGAAAAAAGGACTTTAAAATAAAAGTTTTTAACTTTTAGATAGTACTTGCTTCGGAATCTGACTTTCTCTAATAAGCACTCGGAAACAACGAAAGCATATTTTTTTCAGGTTATGGCAATTAACCTTTCTGGGTTTAATGATTGACAGCTTGTTTTAACAAATCACCGCACGAATTTGCCTAGCAACAAAAAAAAAACTTTCTGAGAGGGTAAATGAAGGAATAAATAAAAAGTTATTAGGGAATTGACAGGTATGTAATTATTGAAAATTTTGCCAAACACATCTTCAATTGTGGGTGAATTTGATTTATATTTACTAAAAACTTACAAAGTGGCAATTGCATCTCTGTAATTTGAGTAAATCTGACTAGAAGTGTCATTTCCTTTAGCATTCGACTTTACACAACATGACAGTTGTTTCAAGATGAAATTGTGTGAATTTTTTTAAAGGATTAGTTTAGGGGTTCAAGCAAGTCTATCTGATATGAAAGAGGGCTTCAAAAAGAACAAAATAGTGAACAAAGTATTAAGAATTCTTATTTAATTAAGGAGATAGCTAAGTTTAAAGTTTGGTATTATTTGTGTAGAAACGACTGAAGTCAGACTACTTGTGATGTCATAGCCTCAGATTCCTCAAAGTCTTTATGTATTCTTTCAAACTTTGTCCTGCGATTTTGTGGCTTAAAAACCATTGGATATGTCAAAAAAGTAGTAAAACCGAATATGGGAAGGGTTTTTATTATATACCACCTGGAGAAAGTTCAAGGAAAAATAATTGAAATAGTGAAAAAATTAAATAAACTTTCTTTAAAATATGTTCACAATTGCTAAGAATGTGAGGATGAAGATGCCAACTGTCCATAGTAGACTTATACACCAGTCGTTTCTACACAGATAAGACGGATCTTTAAACTTGAATATTTCCTTAACAGAATAAGTTTTTTTAATATATTCTTAACCATTTTGTTTCTATTGAAGTCTTTTTCATATAAGATGGACATGCTTGACCTCTGAACTAATCCTTTAAAGATACATCTTGTCATGCATGACTTGTGAGTACTGTGTGTACTAAATATTCTATTAATTTTTTATCTTCTATTATCAAGAAAGACAACTGAGATAAATGTTTCGACCACACATTTACTTGCTGTATTTTTATAGTATGGATGAAGGCGTTTATCCATATTTGGTTTTCACCGTCCCAGTCCTTCTACCTCTTTGTACCAACCGACCCTGCCCAACTCCACTGATAGTCTCAGATAGTATAAGGCAAGCTAGTTTTACCAGCAAGAAAACAACCAATATTCAACTTGGATTATATATGTATCCTTCAGTTGTTTCTCATATAATCAGCCTGAATGCTGGTGCATTGTTTGTGAATTATTTGACATAGCATTTCGTTTTGTAGATATCTAAGCCTCATTTCTTCAAGTGGAACCGTTGAAAATGACCTAAGGAGGGGTAAACAAAAATGTGGGAATGACATTATTAATTATTAACAATAGTAAAAGATGAACAAACTGAATAATTGAACACCCAGTGGCTTTGTTTTGTACATTAATTGATGACCAGTCCATAATTTATGAATATTCACTCAGGTCAACAATCAAAGACTTTACCAATCAAAAATGAATGACAAGAAGAAATACAAAATGAATAATTGAATACCCAGTGGCTTTGTTTTCCCTGTTAATTACTGACCTTGTTGACATGAATCATGAATATGCAAGCTTTGCTGTATTATGTTATGAAAATTTTGAGTATGAAATGAAGTGGATGAAATGGTTATTGCTGCCTCATGTTTTGCTGAAGTTCATTCCAAGGGTGACGAATCATTCCAAGTGAATGCCATATGCAAGATACATGAAGTGTTCACTTAATTTAATGATTAAATCTTAGCTATTTTAAATGCCTGGGTTTTTTAGGCATAGTTTGAAACTCTTTTGATATGTGTAAGTCTTGCCAGTTTTGTTCATAGCGTTCAGTCATTGTAAATAATTGTCTATTCCAGTTGATGTAAGGTATCATAAAGATGATCCTCCAGAGAACTGTGCCAGAGGATTAAAAAACAATGGATTTGCAGAAGAAAACAAGACAAGTCTGCCTGGTCATTCATACAAATTTGCATATAAGGGTGTTTCAGCTGACATCACGAGTTCACATGACTTTGTTTACATCACCATTTTGTTGGGCAATACCACTGTCGTCTGCTGTACATTTAATTGACTTACATATGTTTGCATGTTATATAAGATTATTTTTGTAAGATAATTATGTCGGAATCTTGCTGTGCCGTTGATTGCACTAATTGATGTGTGCAGCGGAATAAAAAGACATTTTCTCGATTTCCATCTGATCCTGATTGACGTTTGAAGTAGGTTTCTGCTGTATGGCGCGATGGTTTCAGCCTATGGTTCACACTAGAATTTGCAGCGAGCACTTTACGTCAGGTATGTAGGCTTTGTCAGAGTATATCGAACATTAAGTTGGCGTTAACATTGTCGTTTACCCACTGAAAATATAAAACTTAAGGAAAATATGAATTAAAGTCGAGAAGAAAACAAAATTACAATTAGTAAAATTAGCATGGAGTATGTTTGTCGTACGTGAGATGTGACTGAGCTGTGTGAAGAAGTGTGCAACAAAGACGCCGCTGCCCTGCAAAATGAAGCTCGGTCGAGTTAGTCACATGATGAAATTCCTCAATTGATGCCTGAAAATAAAAAGAAAGTAGATCAAAGTGCTCAAATTTTCACACATTTTGATGGGAATTTTCACTATTTCAATTAATTTTCATGGACGTTAAAACAATTGATATTGTGTCTGCATTTGTAGACCTTTGATTATTATATGAAGAGTGAATCTTAATAGATTATCACATATTCTTGATACCACTCATTTCTACATATGTTTTTTATATCAACCTCAAATGAAAATAATTGTGTAGTTGATTTAAGGAGGTGTACTAGGAGATCTATCTCAGCTGAAATATAGTTGCAAGGTTTTCCTTTAAATTGTTGGAAATGTGTTCCGCTAATGATAACAAACATATATATATTATTATTTTTTTGCCACAGGTTTGTGCTTGTTGTAGTGGGTTAAGCAGCTGGATAAACATTCTTTTGCTTGTCTTTGTAAAATAATGCACAAAATGTCAGAAGTAATTTAATTGTATTGTAATGCATAAACTTAATGGAAATCCTCAAGGCAGGCACCGGTCTTTTGAAATTGCCCAGTTTTTGGTGCTTAATAAAGTTGATTGTATTGTATTGTATTTTCTGCTGACCAAAAAGTTATACATAGGGGTGGGGTAGGATCAATTTCTTATATCTCTAGAAGTGCCCTACTGTATACGATAAAAGGAAGTCATGAAAAATGCAGGAACTTTCCTTTCATACATGCATACATCCGAAAAGTAAGGGCGCTGGTTTTTACAATTTTCACATATATTATACACATTAGATCGATAAACTTCATGCCTCTATAGCCCACAAGCGACGCGAGGGCAAAGGTCACTTGAATATTCCTATCCAGAAAATTACTATACTGTTGCGTGCTAAGATGAGTATTTGATTTTTGGGGGAACCCCCTAAAAAAACGCCCTTACTTTTCGGTCTAGTGCTCCTTTAAATAGTGGTTTAAAATGTCTTGTCATGTACAATTTTAATTCACAGGCAAAATTATTCTTGGGAATATGCAACTTGGCAATTTCTTTAGTAGATCCACTTTCTTTATACACTGCTGCTACAATTTGAAAAGCGGTAGGCGCATGCTGTGTAAATACCGTTACTACAATTTATCAAAATATCCGCCGTACGGCGGATTTCAGAAAGCCTAATCTTGCTGCATGTCAAAAACCATAACCATTTGTGTGATACTAGCCCTGTCTGAACTTTCCGCTCCACTGATTCAATGAAAGGATTTATTGTTAACCAGCAAGTGCAGTGTATTTGCTTGCCTTATTAGTTCGGGGTGGTGAATCAGAAAGCTTACTGAACAACAATAGTTGGCTGATTAAAGCGTTTAGAGCTGAGTGATTTGTCTGGAGAGAGCATGCATGACTAGCTTTAGTTTTAATTGATAGTTTTTTTCATAGAAATATTTTCAGCACAGAGCCTAACGGTCTTCACTCCTCATGGTGGCAATTATTATGATCTTTAATGATTTACCAGCAAGTAAGTCAGGTTGGGATGTCTTTAATAAACACCCCTTCCTGAATATCACATTCTCATTTCTATATCAAATTCCAATGCACACTTTTTCATTCTTCAAATCTTAATTTTATTAGAAAAAAATCACAATATCACACGTGTGCTGTGACTGCTGTTGTAGAGGTGAATTACCAATTTTCTCTGTCATTATGTTTTTGTGATAAAATTAACAAATAAATTGTATCTACAATATCAAAACGTGGTTCCTAAAACGTATTATTAAACATTTTTGACAGTGAAATATTTTGATGATATCATTTTGATAATTTTTTGGTGAATTGATGATGTTTATATTTTATGCAACAAGAAAATAAA
>JAIGNY010004488.1:205000-240185 GCA_020152595.1 Chiridota heheva
ATACATGACTTTGGATTTTTGCAATGATACTTTTTTTACCATGAGATAATTCTTAGTCATGGGTTTTGCCAATTTTCTGGAAATTTTACTCATTCTCGTGCAATTTTCGGAAGATTTCCTTCATTTTGGGGCAATTATTCTTCAATTTTCAGTAAATTTTCTTCAATGGTTGGGAAATGTTTTTTCAATTCTGGCAATTTCCATAATAATCGTGTAATTTTCTTTAATTTTCGGAATATTTCATTTTAATGACTTTTTTTCTTTCTTCGATTTCGGTAAGCAGATAAATTCTCTTCAATATTTGGGAAACATGCGTCAATGTTTAGGATATCCCTTTCAATGTTTGTAAAATTTCTTTAATTCTCGTCCCATTTTCTTTGATTTTCGGATTATCGATTATTAGGATATGTTGCGAACTTTTACCAAAGTTTCCAGTGGTTTCCTTCAATTTTGTGTCCAAATTTTCCCAATGGAAAGAACAAATTTCAGGGAGTATCTTTCTCTCTGCTCCCCGCTTATAAGACACTGCACCCTTGTTTTTCCAATATGGTCCATTAATTATGACAAAACTGCTCATCTAGGTTTCATCTAGCTATGCTGCAGTGTTTTTCATGGCAGCTTTTACAAAGCCGCAGCTGAAATTATCAACACGGCATCGTAACTAATGTTGGAGCCAGTCTCACTTACTTTGCTTGATTCAAGACAGATTATATCAGAATAAATTTCCAGCATACACATTGTCATTTTTAATTTGAACAATTACAAAATGTTTCTAAATAAAACAGGAAATATGTGCCGTCAGTTACTTTCTTAACAAGCCTCTCGCGGGTGTTGAGAAAACAGACCCGAGAACCACTCGAAAACAGACAGACAGAGACCCATAATACGAAAACATAGACCCAGGTATACGAAAATAGAGACTCTGGTTTAGGCCTACGAGTACAAAAACAGACTGATATATACGAAAACAGAGACGCTGGTATACAAAAACAGAGACCTGGTATACGAAAACAGACCCTGGTATACGAAAACAGACCCTGGTATACGAAAACAGAGACCATCGTATGCGAAAACAGGGACAGGTATACGACAGAGACCCCTGTATACGAAAACAGAGACCCTGATATGCGAAAACAAGAGACCATGGTATACGAAAACAGACCATGGTATACGAAAACAGAGACCCTGGTATGCGAAAACAAGAGATCATGGTATACGAAAACAGAGACCCTGGTATTCGAAAACAGACAAGGAAAACGGAAACCCAGGTATGTTAAAACGGAAACCCAGATATGCGAACACTGAAACCCAAGTATGCGAAAACGGAAACCCAGGTATGCGAAAACGGAAACCCAGGTATGCTAAAACAGCGACCCATGCAGTAACGTAGGAAGATGTTTCATCTACTGTGGCGTCGGCATGGAGAGAAAGGGGTAGGGGGGTACTTTCCCCAATTCCTGAAGAAAAAAAATCAAAAATTAAAAATTGTTTCGGTATATATTGAACATGATTGTTAAGTAATTTAGGGTTTCCGGCGGCGCTACTGTTTACATAGGGGGAAATGATTTTTTTCGCAAGCAGTTAAATATATGTGCTGATTGTGAGGCTGTACTTATACATTGAAAAAACAATGTAAACATGTAAGACCCCCTTCACACCCAACGTGCACACACACAGCTATACACGCACACCTACGACCATTGCATTATGTTTGAAGGAATTGTATATTAATACAACTCTTAACTCCTTTTGGGGCGATCTATATATTTCTCAATGTAACGGTATGGTAGGGACCAGTTCTGAAAATTTCTAGATTTTTATGCCTTAATTAAAAATCAATCACATAGTTCAAAAATCAATTGATGAAAATAATTTTTTTGATTAATAACCGCACCAGATAATGTTAAAAATCTGTTTAGTTCAGCATAAGGTAGATGAAAAATTTCCTCTGGTGGAGCCAATGCATGGTAGAGCCTGGCAAGGCGAAGCACCGGACATGCCGGAATGTCACATAAATGAGTATTTACAAACGTTATTTCGGATGAAATTTATGCTACAAATGACATACTTTGTTGCATGTATCAACAGCGAATTTTACGTGGGGGCCAGGGACTGAAGTTCCAGAATTAGCTGTCAGAAATACAGTGTTTATTATACCAGGGACCTGCTATTTTACGTTGCCTATGGCCATGGGCGTAGGAACCCAATTTGATTTTTGGGGACTGTAACGACTTGCCTGAAAAATATAACCCCCCAATTTTCAACATGTTAATGTACATATATATCATAATAGCAGTGGCGTAACTAGGGTTCTGCGGGTCGCGGGCGAGAGGGATACTGCGGGCCCCTTAGTATCAAGTGGGTAAAATTATTATAAAAACAACAACTACGCTACGCGCCACCTTGTTGGCGCGTAGCGTATGAAGACAATTTGGGAAAATGCCTCCCAGACTGCAGGAAATAGCTTTAAAAATTGAAAAAAAGTTGAATATTTTCCCTTGATTTTATAGGTGTTGCTCTAATTGTTATTAAATTACAAAAATAGAATAAAAAATGTTTTTACAAGCTGATTTTGGCCCAGACAATAATTTTCCAACTCATGGGAACCAAAGGTGCAGAAGTCGGACTACATATTTTTTCGGGGCCTGCTTTCTGCGGGCACATTTGGGCCCGGCCCGGGCGGTTTTCCCTGCCACCCCCTTCCCTCCTCACCTCCGTATTTACGCCACTGTCATATAGGTATGTATCGGTTATTACATCGCATGCTAATTACATACAATCATTTGCCGTGTTACCCTTCCATATTGGTTATAATTTTTGTGAAAGTCGTTACAATAATAATGATGATAATAATAATAATATAAATTTAACCATTTGAAAACACACTGGTGAATTACCAATATATTGGTGCTGATTCAAATCACCAGTCATTTTATTCACTTGAATCGTTTAGCTGTAAAAAAAAATCGGGTGCAATTGAAGTTCGACCTCTCTGCGTTCGATGTTGAAGTAACAAACTAATTGATATGACTATGAGCTTCTCAACAAGGGCGTGAAATTAGGCACTGATTGTAGGCCATAAGTGCCCGCCGGCCGGTAAAATTACCTGGTGGAAATTAGTGGGATGAAGAATTCAACCCATTGGTTCAACACCCCTTTCTTTTGAAATCGTGGACCACTTTTTTCAAGTACCTTTTTTTGCTAATTTGCGATCCGCGTTTGTTGTGAAAATTTCCGCGATTTTCATAACGCGGATACGTACCAACGGTTTATGTTAAGTCCCTGAAAAATTCTCAGAATATTGCCCGAATTTTCACAGTAATATTTTGTTGGGAGGGGGCTCCAGCGCCCCCCTTACCCGCATCCTACGCCTATGCATATGGCACATGTTTCAACTCCAAAAATCCATGCTTCAAAGTTTTAAGTTTTCACCTCTTGAGGAACTGCGAACCGTGATTAAGAGAAAGCAGTTTCCGGCGACAGGGTGGCATTCAATTATTTAAGTTCCCCAACGCTCACTTTCAGTTTAAAAATTAAGTACGTATAGCTTTTTCAAGTTTTGTAAACTCGCTACGTTTTAATATATTGTGTCTTAAAATGCTGAAAAACGGTGTCCAGTTTATGGAGGCGACCTTCGCTCCTTCCCTCTAGCCCACTTTGTTGGTGAGAATTTCGGCCCAGTTTAATTCGTCGTATGCTAACCGCTTATGTCTGTATGTGTTGAATAATTTAATCGAATTCAAAATGTTGACTCTGATGCATTATATGTGAGAATAACTTAAGCGAAACATTATTACACTTGTACATACCGTTTCTAGAAGTGTTAATTTTCCCCGTTTCAGTTTGAATGATTGCAAGGGGCAAGTGATACTACACATGCAGGGCGTACCTTATAGAAAAGGAAGGGGGAAGGGGGTGCGACACCTATTACAAATCGTTGGGCAATTTCAATTTTCGTCGGCCAAAAAAGTGGCCTGGTAATGAAACCAAATTGTTTTGAATGTAGGAAAATAGATATGGTTATATCTTTACGTTTTTGTTTCTTCCCAAAACACAAAATACTTTTGAAAATGTTTTTGATAAAATCATACTTTTTAGCTCCCGCAACACCCCCTCCTCCCTCTAATCCTTTTTTCTGCCTCTTCTGACAGTGTTAACGGTAATCCAAATGCTTATCTGACAGTCTGACTCGATTTTGAGATTATAAGTTGATTTTGTCTACTTGTCACCAATTACATTTCTGTTTTTTTATTTATTTTTTTATGTTGATTCTAAGCCACCTTTTGGGAAGAAAAAAACTTTAGACCAAGACTTCACCCTTGAGCCCCATAACAGTAATGCCTAAATTTTCCCCGCGGAAATTTAAATTGATCAGTTTGTGATGATTTTCAGACATTTTGGGGCATCAAAGACAATTAATCATCCGAGCTTCTGGGGGCATGGGGCCCCTGGACCCCTTCCAAGGAGCCTATAAGGGTAAGTTCTTCCCCTGGATTCATACTTTTGCTTCGCCCCCAGACCCCACGATTTACATTTGGGAACTTTGCGTTGATATTTACTGGAGCATCAAAAACAATAAATCTTCAGACCAGGGCTTCGTCCATGAACCCCACAATTTTGCTCGAGTTTTTTCTATTTGAAGAGAAATTTCTCCTATACCTGTATACTGTCCTATGCCTGTTTAGAAATGGTAACTTAAATGTTTTGCCAATTCTCTGAGTAGATTTGAAATTTGAAATTGTCTTCTTTTCATCACCTACATTTTGAAACTTTGTGTTGATTTTAAATCATTTTTCGGGAATCAAAAACAAAAAGTCTTTAGAGCTTTCGGAGCTTCGCGCCTGGTCTCAATTTCTCTTCACGTCTGTTTCGAAATGGTGCTATTTTTATCCGAGTATATTAATAATAGATCTGAAATTGTCTTCTTTTCATCACTTATACATTTTGGAGATTTGTATTGATTTTTAACCATTTTGGGGCATCATAATCAAGAATTCTTCTTCCGGGGATTCCCCCCGGACCCAAGCTTCCAAACAAGAGAGTAGGAACCAGGAGCCAAGCAAGTACCATTTTGGTCCCCAATCCCTCTAATAATGAAGATTATAACGAATTGATTATGACGAGTCGAGTCAGATTTTATAGCATAATTTTGAAAAATTTTAGTTGCTTCAATTTTCGTGCAATTTCTATCATTTTCGGGATATTTTCTTTAATTTTCGTGAAGTTTACTTTAAATTTTGTGCAATTTCCTTCTCTTTTGGAAGAATATTTTCCATTTTAGAGAAGTTGTCTTCAAATTTCGGGAAATTTCCTTCAATTTTCGTAAAAATCATTTGTGAACCCTGCCTTAATTTTCCTGAAATTTTCTATGATTTTTTTCAACTTTGTCTTCAATTTTCGTGATATTTGCTTCAAATTTCGTGCAAATTCCATCATTTTCGAGAAATATGCTTCAATTTTTAAAGAATTTCTTTTATTTTTGGTAAAGTTTTATTCATTTTTTTTAAATTTGCTTCAAGTTTTGTAAAAACAAATTCTTTTTTGGAAAATTTCCTTTATTTTCGGGAAATCATCTACAATTTTCGTGAAATTTTTATAATTTTCCTTGAATTGTGGAACTTCCTCCATTTTTCTTCAATTTTCGGGAAAGTTACTTCATTTTAGGGAAATTTTACCCATATTTCTAATAATTAAAGACCCTCCCTCTTCCCCCTTACAAATAGTTCTTGGACCGTGATAAGAGACTCATACATTTTGGTGCTAGGGTTTGCACGGTGGTACATGTACCTGTATGTAGCCTGTAACGTTAGGCTTAGCATAGTTTGTCAAAACTCAAGTAGGCCTACACGTATGATCAGTGTCACTGGGACATTTGTTTTGTGTATTATTACATTCAGGCCGTCAGGCCGTAGGCCACCTATATTCAGAAAATGACAGCAATCAGTGAACAGTTACGTTAGCCACCAAGAAAAACAGATCAGTGGGGAATTACAACTTGTACTCAAAGGTCCTGGCACGGGTGTATATCACGAATAACTAACGATAAGCTTAGCATATGGCACGAAATTCGTGCAGCTAAGGAATTACATTTTATTTTTCTTTAGGCCTATTAAAAGATGATTTGTTTTTGTTGTCAGCAATATAAAATGAATTCTTTGATTTCTTCTCTAGATTTCACTGATAGATTTACAGAAGCTTGATTTTCATATCAAACATAAAACTTTAAAAGTAGTTTCGTTTGTTTTGACAAAGCCGTGGATACCCGGTATCCGACTAAATCATTGCGAGTTTTTACCTTCGCCCACTAGATTGTTGAGAACACTAACGTTAGCCCGGGAAAAAAATCAGGTACATTTCGACCAAAAAATTACCCATTTGAAAAGCCTAAAGCTGGAAGATGAACATATTTGATGGCTTCAAGTAAAGACATAGAAACACTACATATTTATTTCATCATTATTCATTCAAGGTTTAGAAATACAAAAAGAGTTGCCAAAACAGCTTACAAAATGTATTTGGGAAAACATTAAATCAATGGTAAGTTCAATTTCCATAGTCTACGTATGGGGTCGTAGTTGTGTGAGGCCGGCAAGAGAAATGTGAGGCTTGGCTACATCAGTGAAGTTGGATATACTCCAAATATGATGAACCTAATGCTTTCAACCGCTGTAGAATGTCATGGTGGGCCCGAAGAAATTACATTTCATTTTTCTTTATGAAAAAAATATTGTTTTCGTTGTCAGTAATATGAATAAATGTTTTGATTTCTCTTCTTTTTATTCATGGCAAATTCCCAGAAGCTTGATATTTTACTTATCCAAATATTCATCAAGGTAAAAAAGGAGTTTTGTTTGTTTTGGCAAAAACGCGAATCACCCCGAAGTTCGTGCACCAATAAAAAACCTATGCAACTTTCAGCAGCTGTAGGCCAGACCCTTAGCTTGATTTAAAAAAGGGCATAGTGCTAGACTTATTGAAGGGCACATAAGTGTCCGCGCAAAATGCTGTGTCTTTTCGCATGGAGTACAGGGCCCGGGCCTTCTTATTAATAAGAACCAGTCATTATCCAAGCAGGACAATTACTTACTATGCTATCATTCTGTGTTCTGTATTTATCAAAGTATTACATTTATTAGGTTAAGATTATCATGAGGGCTAGGGCGGACCCTAAGGGGTAGGTTGGACCCACAGAGGAGCGGAGCGGGCTGCCTTTGTGAGACGACAAAGCTAAGGGTCTGGCGCTGCCTATCAGCAAAGTGTAAAAGGCTTGAAGAAAAATATGGGAAGAAAACATTTAAAATATATTGATGCCCAAAGTGCGTATTCATTGCAAATATAGCCAGATATATTTAAAATTTCAAAATTAACAGTCAATATATTATATTTGATGTGATCTTTTATCAAAATAGGAGAAATATTGGGGTGCACGAACGCAAAAACTTCGGGCCACTTACTATGCCAGTAAATGCGCGTAAAAAGGCTCGAATGAAAATGAATAAAGAACTTGAAAAATATTAATTTCCAACGTAGGCCTAGTCATTGATTGGATCAGTAGTATCTAAAATTTCTTAATTTAACAAGCTTGTAGGAAGAATTTGGTACAAGTAAAGTCGGATCAGGGTGATTTGTTGGGGCCGTGGGCCCCAAAAATGTATACTTAACTACAGAATCCAGCGCATTATTCAAAGTATCCCCAGAATATCGTGTAAAATGGTAAAGGGTATGAACCAACTACAGTACGACTCCCTCTTTGAGATCATGTAAGGGGTATAACCTTCAGAAGTGTGTGGATTATGCAATTACAGTACTTAAAAATCCATTACAGGTATGCCAAGCCAGGTTCACAAAACGTCCGTTGGTAGGTCATGGATGTGTATGTATAGATGTTTGAGTCCAGGATAATGGTATTTTATCTAATTTCTCTATGTCTGAGTATTAGTTGAATTAATAATCATTCTTTAGCATTGGTCATTTTGTCTCCCATCCAATTACATAAAGGTAAAATGTGTCTCAAATCTTTATAATTGTTCGTTTTTAATTTGATAGGAAAGTTTTATGGAAACTTACTTCAACCGATTTCACAGAAGATATTTAATTTGGCTATTAGTCTTAAGCTGTGTAGATTTTACAGCAAATGTTATCGGTATGGTAATGTAGAAAAAGATGAATATTTACAGATAAACTGAAGGTAAATCAAAAGGGAAATCCGATTACACACAACAAAGGCACACAACAGAACTTGATTTAATTTGGTTGGTGATGCTAGTAGGTGCCTTTGGAAATGTAAACACTAAAGGTTTCATTAACATTTGCAGAGCAACTAGTACTGTATTAATGCTATGTGCTATAAATAAATGAGAGTCCACACTTTTATTGTTTCAATTATATTATGGAGTTGAGGTTGAGACGCTTCGGAGAAAGACAGGAAGAGTAGTATTATACGTGGGCAACAGCTTACTCTTTGAATTATTTTCAGGTAAAATACAAGTTGCATGCACTCTATCCCAGGAAAGAAGTAGGTATTTAAGGTCTTCAACAACTTAGAATTTAGCTAACAGGTTCAACAGTAATTTTTCTTTAACATATTTTCTTCTGCTCACTGTACAGAATTGGAAAGATATTAATTATGAGAAAATGTCAGTTTAATTTATAAGAGAATTGTGTTGTGTGTCAATTATATGATGTATTTGAAAATGTATTTGAAAATGTATTAGCACATTTTACTCTGCTTATGTTTAGTCTTTCTTTGTAACACTTAACATGATTGGTAAATGGGTGAAATGCATATCATAATTGGATACCTTTGGAATGATTAGTTTCTATTTTTCATGGTAAGAAGTGCTGCAAAATTCATAATCTTTTATTTTGCATTTATGGAGATCAATCTTGATACTTGAGTATTCTTCATATTTTGTGCAGAAGTTGATCATATTTCAATAAATCTTGTTTTGACAACTGGATTTGCTTTCTATTGTCCTTTTTGGTGTTTGTAGAGGGTGGGGTTAAATGATGACTTGTAAATTTATACCTAGCTGGTATATACTGTTGTACTTTAAGGCTATGAGGTAAGGCCTTTAACCCTTACTCTACCAGCACTATTTTAAAAATGCGCTCGGGAGGCGGGGCCAAAGACGGGGCACCCAAAACGGCGATAATATCGCCGCGTGGTAGAGTAAGGGTTAATCAAGGCGTGATTATTGAAGGGTCCTCTGTCTTCCAGGCAGAAAAGTCGGGCCCCTTCCGCTCTCGGGACCCGCTGGGCCGCCCACCGGGATCATGCTGCCTGTATTTTCGGGTTGGCGCATATGTCGCGGGTTTCTTAACCCTTACTCTACCGGCACTATTTTAAAAATGCGCTCGGGAGGCGGGGCCAAAGACGGGGCACCCAAAACGGCGATAATATCGCCGCGTGGTAGAGTAAGGGTTAATCAAGGCGTGATTATTGAAGGGTCCTCTGTCTTCCAGGCAGAAAAGTCGGGCCCCTTCTGCTCTCGGGACCCGCTGGGCCGCCCACCGGGATCATGCTGCCTGTATTTTCGGGTTGGCGCATATGTCGCGGGTTTCTTAACCCTTACTCTACCAGCACTGTTTTAAAAATGCGCTCGGGAGGCGGGGCCAAAGACGGGGCACCCAACACGGCGATAATATCGCCGCGTGGTAGAGTAAGGGTTAAGGCAAAATTTTCACAGAATCCTGAATTCCATACAGTCACTTTCCCAAGACCACTAAACAAATAGAGCTTTCAGGGGCCTGGGGCCCCTAAAGACTGAATTTGAGGGGGACAAAGTGAAAGGTATCCCGCCCCATTGGCCTGGTCCTCTCTAGAGTTCATCAAATGCTTCATTCCTCACCTCAATGAACAAGTCAGAATTGGTCAATGTCAGAGTGGGTACTCCTCGCAGTGGGTAAATATCACATACAGTATGGCGAGTACTCATTGTAGTGGGCAAATGTCACATAGGGTGGGTACTCCTTGTAGTGGGTAAATGTCACACAGAGTGAGTACATGGCCTCTTGTGTTTGATAAAAGCCCATTGCACTTCATTCCCCACCCCCGTGAACAAGTCGGATTCGGATTTGATCAATATCAGAGTGGGTACTCCTCGTAGTGGGTAAATGTTACATAGGTTGAGTACTCATTGTAGTGGGTAAATGTCACATAAGGTGACTCATTGTAGTAGGTAAATATCACACAGAGTGACTCATTGTAGTAGGTAAATGTCACACAGGGTGAGTACCTGGTCCTCACCTATGTTTAACAAAAGCCCTTTGCACTTGCTTCATATCCCACCACTCCCGTGAACAAATCTGGCTCGGAATTTGTTAATGTCAGAGTGGAGGGGAGCGGGAAGGGATGGAGGGGGCCTTTTATCAAGAAAGTGTTGAAACAGGAGGCAAATTTTCCCCCAAATGTAGTGATTTTTTGTTGTTGTTGAAAAGTGGTAGAAGACATTTGTGTGATATGGTCAGAAGACAAAAACTTTTTTTTCTTTTCCGTAAGCCTTAATATTGTTCACTTTAGCAACTAAAACTGCCAAGAAATGTAGGCCTATCGAACAGTACATAGTTTACAACAGCAGACAAACTCAGTATATAGGTACTGTGTATATACGATGCATTACACACATAACGTAACCAGGCCATCTCCACGAGTATGGGCGGCCGTTTGGGCAAAAATTTAAAAGATAGAAAAATACTAAGAAACATGAATTACAAATGAAAAAACAAAGAACCCAATAAAAAAGAAAAGTATCTAATAAATAAATAAAAAAAACCTTTAAATAGAAAATAAATAAAAAGAATTCAATACAAAGTAAATTAAAAATATAAATAAAATAAGCAGAAACGTATAAATTAAAAATGAAATAAATATAAAAGAAAGCAATAAATAAAGAAAAGTATCTAATTAAGGAAAATGTAAATTGAATATGAAATAGATAAAAAGAAAACAATACAAAAGAAAATAAATGCGGCCGTTTGGGCAAAAATAAAAAGATAGAAAAATAATTACAAATGGAAAAAAAGAAACCAATAAAAAAGAAAAGTATCTAATAAATAAAAAAAACCCTTTAAATAGAAAATAAATAAAAAGAATTCAATACAAAGTAAATTAAAAAGAAAAATAAATAATCCGAAACGTATAAATTAAAAATGAAATAAATAAAAAGAAAGTAATAAAAAAGAAAAGTATCTAATTAAGGAAAATATCAATTGAATATAAAATAAATGAAAAGAAAACATAACAATAGAAAATAAATGATACGAAATATATCATATGGAATTTTAGAGAACAGTGAAGAGAAAGCAACAAAAATAATAAATAGAAAAGAAACACAACTACAATTAAAAATCGATGAGATCTCATAACACACAATCTTCCACTACAATAACAACATTTAAAAAATACTATACAAACAGATGATATATCTCCGAAATAGATTTCTTTTTCTCTAAATATATAAACATTACTATATCTACAAAACAGTAACAAATCTTTAAACAGAAATATAAGTGCAGACAGCCTTTTATCTGTTTATTATAGAAACAGAAATGTATAAGTACAAACAAAAATATATGAATAAAAAACAAATTATAAGGAGAAAAAAAAAAACCGAATATGTAAAAAGAGAAAAATGCGCAGCACTTTTCGCACCACAATGCACTTCACCAGGATTTGCGCCCAGGTGTGGTGAGTGTGGGCTGCCACTAGCGTTCGAATGCGTTATGTTTGTGCAATGTAATGTTATGCTCAGCGTGAAGCCAACTTTAACCCCTAAAGACCCAGGGTTCAAAACATGAAGAAAACAAATTATCGGAATTTTGTTTTCAAAATTAATTTTGACAACTTTCCTTTTGTTTTCTATCACTACAAGTTTAGTTTCTATAAATGTTAAGACAATAAACTTTTTAATAAAAAAATCAAATTCAAGAATTAATCGACAAAAATGTGCAAATTTGCACATCTTATGCCAATATAGGCCAGTTTTTTTAAGCTTGTATTTTTCTTGTGAAGAATGAAAAATGTGGATTTTTTTTTCATATTTAGATTGTTTGTGAGATTTCCTTTCCATTTATACCAGTCTAATTTTTGTCTCAAAGCCAAAGATGCAAAAACAATGAAAATAAACAAAAAATCAATCACCGCTGTAATTTCTAGCGGAAAAAGGAAAACTATGAAATCGATCTCGGGCCATCGCATACTATGCGCTGAGATTTGCCACTAAACCAAAGTGTCTAACTCAAACGAAAGGAATTTAAATTGATTTAAATGAAATGTGGTTAGAGAAAGGGTACTTGCTCTTTCTGATATCAATTAGGAGTACATGGTTTGACCTTTCTTACGATACATTTCGCGTACGGTTGGTGTATTGCGAACAGAACTTACAGTTTTTCAACATTTTGGTCTCAAAAAGGGTAAAAACCATCAAATTTGGCACAATTTTTGCCAAAAAAGATATCGATGATAGGGGCAGTCAAAATTCGACCAGAATTGGATACTTTGATGTCTTTGACAGTTGTTCACGGCTTTTTAAGCAAAAGCTAGTTCTAGAAATACGGCAAGAAAGCTTTCGAAGAAAACACATTTTTTTCTTAAATTTTAAGCATTTTTTTAAATCTCTCTTTTTCATTCCCATTTTTTGCGAAATTCTTCAACACAACTTTTAGCAAAAAGTTATATTTTCTGAAAGAACTATTCAAGCTCTTTTAAATGACACCAAGATCATATCACTGCTGTGATATTTGACAAAAAGTATGTCCTTATTGAGCGTGACACGTTTGCTCCTCATGTGGAAAAAAAGAATACGGAAACAAATTACAACCGGATATTTGTAGAGGCTGTAGGCGTAATTAGAAGGGAAACAAAACTTTTGTTGGAAGCAATAGAATGGAATTCCAACTGATCTCTTTCAAACCTCTGTCGATAATGGTACTATCCCTAACAAGTGGAAAGAAGCAAACATATGTAGCGTTTTAGAAAAAGGTAATAAACAAAACCCAGCTAATTACAGACCTATTTCCCTCACCTGCGTTTGTAGTAAAATCCTTGAGCATATAATCCACTCACATGTGATGAAATTCCTTGATGAGCATAATATCTTAACTGATTTACAACATGGCTTCCGTGCAAAAAGATCGACTGAAACACAACTCCTCTTAACAATAAATGATATCTTTAAACAAATTGACCAAAACAGTAACGTCTCTATGGCTATTCTTGACTTCTCAAAAGCCTTTGATAAAGTCCCACACCAGCGCCTGTTATCCAAACTTTCCGCTTATGGCATTGATGGAAATCTCCTGGCCTGGTTTGCATCATTCCTCAACAACCGCATCCAGCGTGTTGTCTTTGATGGTAAAATCTCTGATTCTTAACAGGTTTTATCCGGTGTACCACAAGGTACTGTTTTGGGTCCATTAATTTCCTTTTTATATGTAAATAACATCCCTCATGATATAAACAGCACAGTTAGACTGTTTGCTGATGACTGCCTTGTGTACAGAACAATTGATAACCCCTCTGACCAACAAATCCTCTAAGATGATCTTAACCAAAGAGCTTCTACACAATGGCAAAACAAATGGCAAATGAATTTCAACCCCTCTAAGTGCTACATCTTGTCAATTTCCTCTGAGAAATGCTTTAAATCACCTGTTTATACCTTATGCAACCAGCCACTAAAACATGTCAACTTCCACCCATATCTAGGTGTTGAAATTGATAATAAACTTAGATGGGATAAACATATACATAACATAACCAAGAAAGGTAGCTCTGTACTTGGCCTATTAAAACGTAACCTCTCAAACTGTCCCACCGACGTTAAATCCACTGCTTATAAAGCTTTAGTAAGGCGCATCAGCAGTCTGGGATCCCCCATCACTAGTGCAATGTGGATACACTTGAATCTATTCAAAGGAGAGCAGCCAGGTTCTGTATGGCAGACTACTTTTATAAATCTAGTGTAAAAAACATGCTTCATAAATTAGATTGGCCCCTGCTAAAAACAAGAAGATACAACACCCGGCTACATTTGCTATATAAAATCAATAACAATCTTGTCTCATCAATAAAGATATAGTTATCCCCACCGTCAGGACTAATACAAGAAATAATCATGACCTTAATTTCCAGGTTCCCTATGCTAAAAAGAATGTATATAAACACTCTTTTTTCCCTCACACACTAAAGGATTGGAATGCTTTACCGTCTGACATTGTACATGCACCAAGTCTCAACTGTTTTAAAGCTAAACTTACTAACACTTGTATTGCTACCTAGTTTTCATTTTTTTTTTTATAATTTATTTTGTACTCATACTTTTTACGCTCGGTTGGCGTTCATGTCCTCTTGAAGGTTTTT
Source organism: Chiridota heheva (assembly GCA_020152595.1). NCBI lineage: Eukaryota > Metazoa > Echinodermata > Holothuroidea > Apodida > Chiridotidae > Chiridota > Chiridota heheva. Next base: position 219,363 of record JAIGNY010004488.1, read on the forward strand.
TGCCGACTGAACCGATTCAGATTCAGAGTGCACCGGCTAACAGTACCAGCACCCTTCAATACCGTGGCTCAGACAGCTGTACCTACCGCACCTACTGCCTGACTGCCTGCAGGCGCGGCCTAAATGTAAGTGTTCGAGTCGTACGTTAACGAAACCGATACGCATACACATAATATCTGTGGTGCACAGTGAAACTGCTGCCAAGTATATTCAGTAACAGATTGCAAGTGTCCTATATTTTTTTTTGTACGTATATATTTTGTTGTACTTATAATTCTGTTTGTATATACATAAAAGGCTGAGACTATACTTACATTTCTGTTTAAAGATACATTGATTTAAAGTTACATTGATTTAAAGATATATAGATTTAAAGATAATGATTTAAAGACAAATTTAAAGATTAAATGCTCATAGAAGCAGTTTTATTATTAGATATATTAATGTTTATATATAAGTTCTTATATTTGAAGATATATTTTCTGTTTGTATATTACTTGGATTTTTTTATATATTTATTTCATATCTAATTTGTCGTTTTTTTAATATTATATACTTAAATTACACATTTGTTTATTTTTACTTGTTTCGTTTTTAGTTTATATTTTTCTAATTATCTTTTTAATTTTTTATTCTATTTATTGCATATTCAATTTGTATTTTTGTATAACATCCTTTTTTATTGGTTTCTTTTCAATCATTTCATTTTTAGTTTATGTTTTTATTAATAATTTTTCTTAAATACTTTTGTATTGAATTCTTTTCATTTATTTCATATTCATTTTATATTTTTCTTATAACATACTTTTTTTTATTGGTTTCTTTTTTTGTTTATTTCATTCTTATATTTATGTTTCTTACTCTTTTCCCCTTTTTTTTTCCCAAACGGCCGCCCATACACGAGAGCGGTCTCAAAGTGCATTTCCATGTGTAAAAGTTCCTTGCATGATATACATGCACAAACCAGTGAGTTATTAGCAGCGGCACAGACTCGGCTCAGCAACTTGTTAGATAAAGCGATTTGTTCGTTAGAATCTTGTTTAAAACAGGGAGTTGTGATTTTAGAATAATTATGAAAAGTGACAATGGAATCCATACAGGCTGGAAATGGAAACAAACTGCCAAACAGTTTGTGATGATCATAGGAATGATGACTTGTGTAATCGTTTTGGTAGTAACTAATTCGGTGAGTAATTTTTGCCGTGAGTTTGTATTTATCCAAAGAGCTTCTACGCATATCATAGATCTACTAATTGAACCAATGGCGAATTAAAAGGGGAGGAACGTATTTTGAAGAAAATAAAAAATAAAAATATTTAGATAAAGTTTAACAATAAAATAAGAAAGGTGATCATGATGTTGCGATATAATGTCATAATTTCTAATTTATGTATTTAAAATATAAAGAATCATTGTGTTGAAAAATAGTTGAATTATCAAAATGGTCGTTTCCCGACTAAACGCCTAGCTCTATTGTCTATTATTTCTAATATTTCAAAAATGGCGTGGTGAACATATTAAATGCCCGTGGAGTTGAACAGTTTTAGCCATGACAGTAATGAAGGCATTTTTATGAGTTTTAAGTTTCCGCTAGCAAAGATATTGTTTCCAGAGGTATTTGTAACATTGCATAAGGCATTAACATTATCATAGCAAAGGGTCATGGGAAATATTACAAAATGATGGCTTCCATGTGCCATGTAGGAAAATGTTCCCATTTTTAGGAAGATTTATGTTCCCATTACTGATTAATAGGCATGCTGCCGGACTGTTTAGAAATTACAACAATTTAAAGAGTAGAAAAATGTTCTTACAAACACCTCGTACGTGTCCTTTAGCTTGGTGACGTCATCAAGGCAATTCCAGCACAGTTTCTATGTATTATAGATTTAATCACACTTTTTTACATTAGCGAACAGCATTTTTGGTTTATTATAGAGATTGGGTGGAATATATAATTTACAAGAAAACTTTTTGTTTTGTACTTGTTGTACATGACATTTTGAATGAGAAAACAAAATCCAAATCATTTTTTAAGAAATACAAAAGAAGTTTTGTTGAATTTGTCTCTGCAACATTACAGATGTTGCCAATCAGTCACTTGTGTCCAAATTCAAAAATACTTTAAAATTTCTTAACGGAAATTTTGTCTAAACGGAATAAAATATTATTATAGATTTTTAACCACTTGATCATTTATGAGAAAATGAAAATCTATTGAAATATTCCTTTAATCTTCCTTTTTGTAAAATGAATAAAGCCTAACTTGGAACATAATTTTTGTCCCGCCTAGCACGAAACATTTGTTTGCGGTTTCGTAGTAACCATGTGAAAAATGAAAAATAAATAAAAAATTGTATCAATACACATACAAGGGGAAAATGGTTAAAACAAAATATGTTTTTTTTGTGTGGGGAGGGGAAAGTGATGGGGGTGGGGAAGTCGGGGGGGGGGGTGGCGTCAGCCTTTTAAATGCACGGTAGAAGGGTGCCTCCCGCTAGAAAATTCCTGGTTCCGCCACTGTATTTAACTTAAGATTATTGATTCATGATTGTGAAATGAATATCATACTTGAAATATTATTTATTTCACTAGATATGGAATGGAGACTAATGGAAGTCTGTTTTATCTTAAAGGGCATATAAATCTACAAATTGTACTGAAGACAAAATCTCTGCACAGCCTGGATGATACCTGTATACTGGCGTAGTGCCCCCAGTCCTATTTTATATCGAAAATCAGTTATCTTGGTGTTTCAAGCATAGGCTTAACATTTTCCTTCTAATATTATTCGTGGCGCAACATTAGGGTGAGAAGGGTATTTTTTAATTTTTTAAAATTTTTGTAACCGTCTTTCAAGAAGAAACTTTTGTCATACAGGCAATGATGTTGTTTCAAACAACCGAATGTGAAAAGAGTTATCCTTTGTTTCAACATTGATTGCAAATGACAATTGTATGGGCTCCCTTCAAGGATTAGGCTTACTATGCAGTGGTCACGCAAATCATCACACAATGAACGAAAATTTTGAAATTAAGAAACAAAGTGGTGAAGAGATTACTTCCATATTTCCTTCCGCAAGTTAATTATTTAAAATTTTTGTAACCGTCTTTCAAGAAGAAACTTTTGTCATACAGGCAATGATGTTGTTTCAAACAACCGAATGTGAAAAGAGTTATCCTTTGTTTCAACATTGATTGCAAATGACAATTGTATGGGCTCCCTTCAAGGATTAGGCTTACTATGCAGTGGTCACGCAAATCATCACACAATGAACGAAAATTTTGAAATTAAGAAACAAAGTGGTGAAGAGATTACTTCCATATTTCCTTCCGCAAGTTTCGTTAAGAAAATATTCAACTTTTAAAGAAGTATTTGCGTGAATGTTCATTTTTAGCTAAACATCCTTTTAAAGGATTTTGAGCTTCAGCAATGCTAACGCAAAATCCAGATTTTCGTTTGGAAACGAGTGCTATTTTTGCGATTCTTCAATATTTTACTGTTTGTCATTATTGCTTTAAAGAGGTCATGACACGGGCTTATTTCAATTATTGAAATGAAATATTTGGACAATTTGATAAACAAATTTATAACTTTTTGTGATAAAACCGGTATTTTCATGTAGAAAATATCAAATAAAATAACGAACTATGCCGCAATCTGAACCCGGAAATGAAAAATGAATAATTGCGACAATAAGCCTCGTGACGTCATATGCATGAACGAAGCGACTGTACACTGACGCTGATCATTGTATGCACTGTGTGTTTCAAGCGTTATCGTCAACTTGTAATCAAATAGAAAATTAAATACAAAATAGATCAGAAATATCTCAAAGGTCCGACAATGTTCCAGACGAAATCAGATTTGCGCTCGTCTTGCTCTTCGTGGAGTTTTGATGAAAGTTAAAGCGAAATTTGCGATGAAGAAGAAGTAGCGTTTGGCAAAGTCGAGCCAGTGGCACTTGCGAGAGGTGGTGCAGAAGAAGGTTTGGAAGACGAAAACTTGGCAGTTTTTGACGTTGATTGGCTCCAACTTGACATAAAATAAATGGTCAGTATATGAAATAATATAGTTTGATCAAAATTTTCGCATTCAAATGTTTTGTTATAAAAAGAATAAATTTAAAAAAAGTCCTCTCGAGTCGCTCCGTTAATTTCGCGCAACTTCTAGAGGCTACTACAGCTAGTATTATAACCACCGTATCAGTTATCTGGTTATGTGTTTGATGTAGAGCATAGACTTATGTGGTTCAGTTTCAAGAAAATTATCATAGGACTACAAAGCAGTCTTAATTTGACAGCAAATGAACAGGATAGGAAAATGAGTACATATAAAATATTCAAAGTAATTTAAAAATACAAAATTAGTTAGGCTAACAGTAGCCCTAGGCTGGGTTTTTTTTTTATATCATTTTATAAATAGGCTACACCTAAGAACTTTGATGTGGAGATTAAGCAGTTTTTAATAAATCTGGGGTCATCTTGCCTATAATTTTTCCAGAAATACATTAACATGTGTGCACACTATCATTGGTGCATGTGGCGTACAAGTAATCAAATTTTCTGGCGTAAATCTTTGATCAGCTTTTAATAAATCTGGGGCCATCTTGCTTATAATTTTTCCAGAAATACATTAACATGTGTGCACACTATTATTGGTGCATGTGGCGTACAAGTAAGCACATTTTCTGGCGTCAATCTTTGAAGCGGAGAAAACATTTTTTTTCAGTATGATCTAAGTAGCAAGGGGACGTGCGCACACTGCCACTTCCAACTTCAAGGAAACTGTTCCATGACCACCTCATTGAATAACCTATATAGCTTCTCATTTCGAAAATCAGATCGTATTGTGATGCATGATGGGATGAACAACAATTTTACCCAGTTGAAGTTAGCGTCATATTCATATTCAAATTTTTACCTGAAAAACCATCCTTCTGCAAGAGCGCCATCTGCTGGGATACCAACAAGATAGTGGAAGAGAATTTGGGTCGCCAAGGGAGCGAAATCATTTTTTTATTTTTCTTTACTGTTTTACATTTTGTAATTGTCACATAGATGTGTTTTGAGGATGGCGGTTGTTGCAATGTAATTACATTCATGAGGTGAAAGCCCACCAACTCCCAAACCAAAAAGTAAAGGACTCAGTTATGGGAGATCGTACCTGGACTCTCAAAAATCAGGGCCCTAAACAGCCAAAAGTCGTGAAAGTTTTTCTATTATAAGGATATATCATGGTCCATAGCCCTTGGGCCCAGTGAGGGCTTTGTGCCACACTTCTGACATATGAAGGCAAAAGCCCAACTACCCCTTTTTCCAGTGGTATAGGTCTCATTTCTGGGAGATGTATCTGGACTTTTAAAGACTGGGCCCTATATGGCCAAATGTCGGGAAATTGCAGTTATATGGTTATCCCATGGTCTATGGCCCTTGGGTCCAGTGAAGATTTTGTGCCAGAATTCTGACATATGGGGGCGAAAGCTAAACTACCCCATAATCCTGTGGTATAGGTCTCATTTATGGGAGATTGTATCTAGACCCTCAAAAACGGGGCCCTAAATGGCCAAAAGGGGTAAAAATTATTGCTAGCATAAAGTTTTATCATGGTCTATAGCCCTTGGGCCCAGTGAAGGTTTTGTGCCAGACTTCTGACAAATGGGGGCAAAAGCCCAACTACCCCTTAATCCTGTGGTATAGGTCTCATTTCTGGGAGATCGTATCTGGGTCCTTAAAACTGGGCCCAAATTCACCAAAAGTCGGAAAATTGCTATTATATGGTTATCACATTGTCCATGGCCCTTGGGCTCAGTGAAGGTTTTGTGCCAGACTTGTGATATATGAGGGCAAAATCCCAACTACCTCTTAAACCTGTCCTTTAGGTCTCATTTCTAGGAGATCGCATCTGGGTCCTCAAAAATGGGCCCAAATTGACCAAAAGTCAGAAAAATTATTGCTATTATAAACGTATATCATGGTCCATAACCCTTGGGCTCAGTAAAGGTTTTGTGCCAGACATCTGACAAATGGGGGCAACAGACCACCTATCCCTTCATCCAGTGGTATAAGTCTCATTTCTGCGAGATCGTATCTGGGTCCATAAAAATGGGCCCAAATTCACCAATAGTCGGAAAATTGCTATTATATGATTATCACATCGTCCATGGCCTTTGGGCCCAGTGAATGTTTTGTGCCAGACTTCTGACATATAGGGCCAAAAGCCCAACTACCCCTTAATACTGTGGTATAGGTCACATTTCTGGGAGATTGTATCTGGGTCCTCAAAACCGTTGTAAACAGTTTTCCTTCAATCTGAAAGAGATTAATATGTGTTTTCTAGAATTTAGATGAGTAAGAATGTTTTTGATAATTTTACCTAGAAATGAGATAAATGTGATATTGTTGTGTTTTATATCAAAAACTACTTCATTAAGTATTTTCTTGTTTCCAATGAGACTAGTTGTCCAATGTGGGTTTAGCTTGACCTTGAGTTTTATAGTGTTTCTTTATACTAGTAGAAGACGCTTAGATTGCCTGTGACGATATTTGGTCTTTGTCAATTTGCCACAAAATTGACTGGCAGCCTGCAAATTCTGTGCCCGGAAAATGGGGTAATTTGTTTATTACCTAACTACTGACCACTCGTAGTCCTAATAAATATGTATGATAATCATCTCTAAGAAGATGGTGGCCAATGGTACGAGTGGAATCATTATGGGATAGCCAGATGGTGCTGCAAAATATCTTGGTTTAAAAGTAGGTGCAACACATCCAAAAAGTTAGTCCAAGTCCAAGTCCAAGTCTTAGTCTTCGATAGTTTATTTTTGGCTCAGCCTCATTGTAATTAGTGTATCATAAATTCCACCTTTGCTGTCACTTCCTTATTTTCTGACTTAAAATATTATAAGATTTTCTTGAATTTAAAACAACTCCAGATTATAATTCATTTTGACTTACTGCAAATAACAAGATTGAATCTGAAACTTGTCATTGTTGTTCAAATAGTGAAGGGCACTATTTTTGTTAAAGTAGAATTGTTATTGATTGGAAGTTTCCAATTAATCACTGTTATTTCTGCATTGCCTGAAGTTGTTTAAAACAACTTAAACCTCTTCAAATCTTATATCATGTACAGAATTCCAGAACTACTTATAGTTCCTGCAAAACTGTCTGAAAGAAATAAAGTTCCTGAAAAGCTGTTAAACTATAGAAACGTTAAAATAAACTGTTGTTGACTTTGTTAGTGAATACTGAAACTTATTCTCTAGCAATGCAAGTTCGAGAGAGAATTATCAAAAAGCTGTAAACTGCCAACTTAATTAACTGTTCCTAATAATCAAACTGAATTTGAGCCATCCAGCATATTTAATTGTCTTTGTGTGAATCTTCAAATAAGTTGGTTGAGCACTTATTTTGCTATAGACAATTGTGTTATTCTTTCGCCTGAGAGTTCCAGCACATTTGTGAGACTGTTTATATTTGTTAATTTTGATTTGCATTATGCAAATAACCAGTCAACCAGCCGTAAGTCTTCATCCTAAATTCCATTTCCAATACCAACCATGCTGACTGTAAGTTACTCATTTTCAACTTTAAATTGCCAGAGACACTTGAGAGATTCTAAAAAAAGTGGCTCTTTAAGTTGGAAAAAGACTGAACTTTTGAGATAAACAGCGAAAGTCACCGGACAGAACAAGTTACAAGTGCACATTTCTTTTGTAACTTAAGTTTGCAGTTTGTCTGTATTGTTTAAACCAAGTTTGCAATAACTTTGAAAGTATTCCCGAACTACAGTATATCTGTATATGCATGCTTTATCTAAATTGTATTCACTATTTTGTTGTTTGTTTGGTAAACAAATTTATCCCAAACTTAAACCATTTCAATTATGATGACCAAAACAGCTGATTTTTGCCTATGCAGTATTCATTAAAAGTTTAACGTTACTAAGTTTTGTTTACATTTTCTGATACTCCAGAAGGTCACATTAGATTATTTTACTGGGATATACCGTGTCTCTTGGTTAGTTGTCATGGTAACAAACCATTTTCACGGTCTTATGAGTAACTAGTATTCCGAAATTGTCGGATTGCTATATTATTTGTATGTATGAATGTGCATAGTATAAGAGATTTAATTTCTCTTGAATTTGAGTGATTGTAATATGTTTATGCAACCATAATTGTTTGTTTATTATCATTATTTGCTACTGAACCTGTGCACGCTGCTCTGTATGTATTTTTGTGAATTATTGTCAGACCTGGATCTGCATATCCTGTCTTTTGTTTATCTTGGCCCATGCTTATCAATTGATTTTGTAGCCCGAAACCAGTTGAATATTGCTCTCACAAGCAGCCGGGCTACATTAACATAAAAGAAAATATAAGAAAAGAAAAATCAAACGACAAATAACTGCTTCAGTGATTTATATCTGGTAAATACGCTATGTTCTTTTATTTGTCACGAAAGAACTACATGTACATATGTGTACTTGACACTTTGGTATTCAGGGGCGTAGCTAAGAAATGTTATGGGGGTGAAGGAATATTTCCCGACAAAATCTTTGACGCCGTAGGCGTGAGTGCTAGCGCGAAGCGCTATCCCAAACGGCGTGGGGTGTAGGGACGGATCCAGAAGCTCTGCGATTTTAGTTATTTTATGGCTGATATTTGCTTTAAAATCAATACAGATTTACACGGTAATATCACCCGAAAAGAGCATGGAAACTTAACCCTATACGTTTCCATTTTTTATGGGGACTTTTCGTTTTAAAATTGAAACACCGGCTTTCATTTAGGTACCATTTGTTATAAACTACAGAAGAAGAAAAAACGCAAAATACGTTTTTAAATTGTTTTTCTCATCACTATTGACACTCTTGTTGACTTTAAATTACCCCGGTCTAAAAATTACGAGAAAGCAAGTTTTGAAACGGTCAGGATGTATAAGATGTGTAGGTACTATTTACAAAAATCAACAATCTTTAAAGCATACCTTGTAGACCTTGCACCAATCAGTTTGTTCACAAATGATGATGGAAGCCATTGGTGTATGAAAATCTCAATTAAATAATAGCAACACCTCATTCCCGACATTCATAATAGATCACCACTCCGAGTTAAGTTTTTGCATCAAAACCTGGACACTTGTGAATAATTCCGTCAAATTGAAATAGATAACAACATCAACGAGATCTAGAATTGTAGCTAGGCTCGGGTGCCCCTGTCAGAGCCTGATTACTATGGAGCACTGCAGGGTGCAACTGCCCCGTGTCGCAAAAATTCGAGTATAATTGCGAGTATAGCTTTAAGAAATTGCCAAGGAAATTGTAAGCCTGTGGTCCTTGAAAACTTAAAATTCAACCTTAGATTGATGGAAGCCTCAAACAAGCAGGTCCCTCCAAATGTGTAGGTACTATTTACAGAAATCAACAATGTTTAAAGTAAAAGTTTTCGACAATGGAGGAAATAAATAGAATGCCCAATTTTCTATTCCAATTTTAATATCAAATTAATGAAAGGACCCTACACGTAAGATATATGAAACCCCCATATCTAGCTTTGCCATAGGGCCCCGGGCCCATCAACCCATAATCAGATATTCTACAGCTTATTTAAACGTTATGCAAGAAAGGTGTATCTTGAATTAAGAAAACTGACAATTTTACTTGAAAATGACTCTTCAAAAAAATAAAAGATGACTGATGGCTGCAACAAATAGACTATGGGCAATAGATTCAAAAGTGCTTTAGTTTTTGAGTTCCGTAGTCCCCGCCAGGGAAGTACTTGCAACCTTTATAAACATTTAGTGAATATCATTATGAAACAACATGCGAATGTTCCCAAGTCCGAAAGTTGCACACTTACGAGAAATTGGGGGAAAAGATGAACAAAAATACAGTTTTGGTTGCTATGTTATTATTTCCCCTAGTAACCAGTATTTAAAAGCATCTAAGAGGCTACTTGGTGCAATACAGGGCAAGAAATATATTGCATAGTAGCTTATACAACACTATAAGAACATTCAAGAGCAAACATTCCAAATTTATGCTTAAATATTAGGAAATAGTGATTTTGGTTGCTATTGAATTATACCACTTAGTAACGGCTCTCTTAGTTTTGTTCACATTAATGTTTTTGGTGGAAAACCCTTTTGAACATAGTATGAATCTCCATAGTATGAGCTTGCTTCCATGAGGGGCCAAAGGAAAAGTCCCTTCATTTGGAAGGGCTAAACCCTTGTCCCATAGGGGGCCCAATGTAGCCTTTATCCTGTATAAGACTCCCTAAAAGAAAAACATATAACCTAATTCTTAAATTTGGCTCTCTCCAATTTGGCTCTCTCCACCACAGCGGGTAAGAAGATCAGGGCCACCGATATGGAGGGGGTGCAGGGGAAATTCCCTCAGACCTAGGGTTAAAGGGGCCCGGGTCATAAGTGATCAGATTAATTATATGGGGCCTTGATTTTCCCCAGGCCCACGGATTTTCTGTTTTCCCTCGGCCTCGTGATTCCTCAACGACACTGGGGGAGGGTTTGCATCTAATTAGAATCAACATTGCACTAAGATGTTTATTTAAGCCTCACATACCATCAACTCAGGCTTACACCCTAATAAAAAATACATTGAATTAGCTTTTTGACAAAATGAATACAAACGAGATAACACAGCAAAAGTCAGTTGAATTCTTAGGAAGAGGGAGACATTATTTAAGTTCCTGCAGACGACAAGAATGAAACGTACACTGTATGAGTGTACATATATATATATATATATATATATATATATATATATATATATATATATATATATATATATATATATATATATATATATATATATATATATATATATATATATATATATATATAATATATATATATATATATATATATATATATATATATAAATACAAGATGGTGCGATATTCTTTAAAACAAAATAATAATAATAATGATGATAATAATAATAATGATAATAATAATAATATTAATAATAATAATAATAATGATAATAATAATAATAATAATAATAATAATAATAATAATAATAATAATAATAATAATAATAATAATAATGATAATAATAATAATAATGATAATAATAATAATAATAATAATAATAATAATAATAATAATAATAATAATAATAATAATAATAATGATAATAATAATAATAATAATAACAACAATAATGATTATAATAATAATAATAATAATAACAACAATAATGATTATAATAATAATAATAATAATAATAATAATAATAATAATAATAATAATAATAATAATAATAATAATAATAATAATAATAATAATAATAATAATAATAATAATAATAATAATAATAATAATAATAATAATAATAATAATAATAATAATAATAATAATAATAATAATAATAATAATAATAATAATAATAATAATAATAATAATAATAATAATAACAATAACAATAATATTATTAATAATAATTAGATAAATGAAAATAATAATAATAATAAGCATCGATTTATATAACACTTTTTACTAAGGCCTCAGAGCGCTTGACCAATATCACAATAATAATTCATAATCAAGAAATTCAATCAATTTATAAATAAATGAGTTTTTAGAAGTTTGAAAGAATTAACAGATGGTGTGTTGCGAATTAAAGATAGTAGATTGTTCCAGAGAAAAGGACGGTGCAGCAGAGATGAAGGTCCTTTCACCATAACAGTTTGTGTTCCGGCGGATGATGACTGGCAGCCAGAAGACATTTTGTTGAAAACAAAAGATATTTATGGTAAATCATGGCGAACTGAAGCACAAAATTAAAATCGCAATTCATAAATGTTGTGTTCACTATTTCCAGAATATAATTGCCAAGTAAATAAAAGAATGTACTCTTTCCAAACTGAGGATTTTTAGTTTATCATAACAGAAAATAACAAATTTCTAATAGTAAATGTATAATGTTCAATATACATGTCCAAAAGTGGTATCTATAACCTGACAGGTTAATTGGGCTTGTACCAACAAATTACGAAGTTTTCAGGTTTCATAATAGAATACTAGATAACAATTTCAAAATAATGCCTACGATCACTTTATACCCAGTTATCGTTCGGCACGTGGAATTACTTGTTTTCAAATATTCATGAAAAATACAATGGAAAAACATACAATATGCAAAAAGAAATATCACTTATCAATTTACCAGTGGAATGTGCTTTTTCAATTAATATTCATGTTTTCTACATACCCACTAATGAAAGGATTAATGACTCCTTTAAAAAACTGCAAGGTTTCTCAGCTCATCGAAATAAAAAAGTTTCATTCCAAGGACTAACATATTCAATTAAACATGTCGAAGGCCGAATGCAGTCATTCCAGCAAACTGCGAGATATCTCAGTTCATCATGATAAAAATGAGAAATTTCAAGTAATTACATATTGTTGTTTTAAATTTTAAAAATGAATGAAAATTTCATATTCGTCAGAAAAAACAATTGAGGTTAAATAGTTAAAAAGTTTATGTTGATTAAATTGGTAGTTCACTTACACCTACGCCCTAGTACGGATGGTGCTACCTACTTTTCGTGCAATTAAGGACTTATTCTGTTTGCTTTAACAAAATGTGACAAAAGTATTATTTGCCAAGTTCACACTGAAAAGAGAAATTCCTCTTCTTTACTCCAGTGATATATTCTATACATTTGCTATTTACATTTAGTAGTTAACATCCTGGAAGTAAAGAAGTTTCGCTCGCCCCGTTGACGTTGCAAATGAACCTTAATTTGTGTGTCTAATGATAAACATATGTAAAAAGACACTGGATGTACCAGTAAAAAGTAATCATCGACAAAAGTGGTTTAAATTTTGAAATGATGTAAAGAAAAATATTTGAATCTATAAAATTTGAGACATAGTTTCTTTGAGAATGTTAGATTCTGGTTATCAAATTTATGAAGTTGGTGAAGCAATGGGATGCACACAATTTGGGATACCACAAATTGGGTTAATTTACTATAGGAACCCCTGAAAGGGTCTTAAGGGGGCTGCATAAGGAAACAACCTGAAAGTGATCAATTTCAAACAATTTATTTATATTCTGCAATTTCTTCCAAAATCACACTTAAATTTAAGTTTAATGCAAAGCTTTCTTTTTATAACAAATGAAAAGAATATAAAATAGTGTAGCCTATGTAAAATATTAAATTGTAAGTTGTAAGTACAAATTCTAGGGTATGAAAACACACTCATTGAAATCAATTTTAAACACGAGCCTAAATCAGAAGTCAATGAGCTACCACACGTTCCAAAAAAAAATGACATATAAAAATAGGGCACTTTGATTTGCGATACTAAAACTGCATTCGTTTTTAGTTAAGCATGAGCCAAGTTCCACAAGTTCTTTACACTGTCAGTTAAAATGATAATAAAGAAGTGCCATACTGTATTAAGTGCTGAGAAAACTTTAAATGAACAAAGTCCAAACTTCAAACAATCATGCGAGCATCCATTTAAAGTTCAACGTGATTTGTGTATCAAATGGAATGTCTAAACAAAGTGCGTACGTGCATTATTAGGCAGAATATTACACATATTGTTTGCACACGTGTAATTGACAAGTCATCGTGCGCCGTACATGTAGTAATACACTGTTTAACTTTTACGGCTTTTCGAGGCAAATAATCTAAAAAAAACTACACTTTTGGACAATTTTAACAAATGTAACGCAGTAGTTGGCTGTTTTTTTTAAATATGAAATCATTTTGTGATGCAAATTTTGTTCATTATTGAAGGCCAGACTGGAATGTTTTCATTTTGCGTGTGCAAGTGACTCGAATGTTTTCATTTTGCACAGGCAAGTGACTCGGTTGAATGTTTGTCAGGTCTTGCATAACCATACGGGCTTTGCGTTAGTATTCGTTCAATTCAGTGATTTGTAACATACGTTTTATGCACTTGTCAATTGTGTGACTAATCCACACACCCCTGGACAAGGTGAGTCATTGCACCATAGTGGGTGGACAAAACATGTACATTGACGTATCCCTCAGTTACTTAGGTGACTGACATTTTTTGTGAAATGACTTACCCAAAATCAATCACTTCTGTACAAAGTCAATGGGTCTGAAGTAAATTGACCCACCCCAGTCACTCTGGTGACTGACAATTTGGTACAATAATGCACATGTGAGTCACTATTTCATATGTCAATGACTCACTTTTGACTGACATTGTCGTGGGTAGTAGAGGCGAGCCATACAACTGACAAGTGCATTACCTTATCTTCTTTCTAGTTAGGTTTGGAAATAGAAGTTACAGACACAGGAACATTTTCCTTTTTTTTTCCTGTCACTTTCTGATTTTTTGTCAATGCAAAATTGCCGTGGCTGCAGCCTCACTAGAATTTAGAAAGTTGCACTGTAGGCCCTTAGCTTAACTTTGGATGGTCACTTCCATCATTGTTCATATCAAATCATGATGCATCCTAGGGTGAAAAACAATAATTGTAATATTATCAATTTTGTGATAACGCTAGTTTTTCTTGATAGGCCTAAGTAAAATTACGGACTGAGTCATATAGGCCTAACGTACTGCTGTACTGTATCCATTATCAGTGTGGACTAGCCTAAGCCTCATGCTTTGTACATAAAGCAATTAATACACTGAGTTGCTGGGCTAGCCTAACGCCTCACATCATGGACTCCGAAAGTAACTCAACAAAATGAACTTGACAGTGTCAAACAGCTCACCTTTGAAGTTCTGAAGATACTTCTGTAAGCCCCATTCTAATTTTGTCTCGACGGGATCGATTCTTGATCTATTTTCTTTTTTTATGCCAAAGAATAAGCTGCCGATTGAAAGTTCAGATGAAGACTTGAAATTGAAGTTACGCGGCCGAGTGAATTTGAGTTTTCGTTACATGATGTATATCAGCCAATAACATCACGCGCTACATTCTGAGCCGGAACGAATCATTTCACTTGATTGAAAATGATGCCGCAACGAATGAAATTGACCTGGAAATTAATGAAATTTATCCCGAAATAGATGAAAATATTTGTATTCGGAATTCGGGTCAAGAAATGACCCGGACGTTTTAAGAGTGAGCACATACCTCCGCCCTTGCAATTCCAACATGCCCAGAATAATTTGTTAGAGATCATTTGATCCCCATATTCGATATAATCTACCTCAGAGAAATCCTACACCCACCAAGATTTATCCCCAAGTTTTGATCTGTAATGAACATTTGCAATCTGAACACTTGAAGACTTATCTTCTAAGGCCATATCATTGTTTTCAGTTTTATTTAAGTGAAGCCTCATTGTTTGAGCTCTATTCAGCCAGCAAGTCTGTTGCAATTTAAATAACAAAAAAATAGTATTTTCAAATAAGCATATTAGTTTTCAACAGTCAGTAATAAAGCTATCAACTGGCAAACTGAGTGTACTTGTTCCAGCAAACTGCAAGATTTCTCTGTTCATCAAATAAAAAAAGAATGCACTTGCTTCAAAAAAAGTGCAAGGATGCTAATAGAAATATATATTTTTTCAAATTATAATGTTCAACATTCCATAATCTGATTATCAACTGGAAGGCTGAATGTACTACTGTAGCTGCAAACAGTACAATATTTTTTATTTTGTTTTTTTCAGATTAAAATAACAATTTCAGTTGATGCTAATCATGTTCACCAGACATCCACTAATCAAGTTCTCAACTGGAAGGCCAAATGCACTTGTTTCAAACAAATGCAAGTTTTCAGTTTCAATAACAGAAATAAAAAAATTCAATTAATATTGATTATGTTCAACATAAATCCAGCAATTAGGTTATCAACTGGAAGGCTGAATGGACTCATTCCAAAAAACTGTACGGGTTATTAGTTCATTATAAGGAAATAAAAGTTTCAAATAATATGTACTTCCAGAAATGAAGTTACTAGCACAAACATCATGGAAATAGTTACAGAAATTTCAGCTTTCACTGAAATATAAATGTGATGCTTAAGATAAAATCAACATTAAAAAACTGTTTCTTCATTAAGGAAAAAAAATGTCTTATTTTCAAAGAAAACTTGATGTAGTTAGATTAAAGGTCTATGGACAAATATTACAATCCATGAATACAACGACTCAATAAATCCCATTGAAATTTAAAAATTATCTTTCCACCTATAGAATTTTTAAGCCTTTCGATGCATATATGATTAGAGATATGCATTGTATGAAAATATATCAACAATTCTGCTGATAAAATAAAAGTAATAAAACATTAATCACACGTAGAGGTGTTACTTTTAACACTGGATTTAAACCAAATTCTTTTGTGTTCATACATTCTTAAATGAATGAAAGGTTTTAGAGTCAAATCAAATAAACATAGTGTCGATCATTCTAGTCTTCGTCGTTATCTTCACCAGGCTCAGAGTTGGAAACAGAGACACTATTTACAACCACAGATATCTGTACACGGAATATTGTTCTTGAAGCAAGAGCATCTTCCCTGTGTGCAGCTACTCTTCTGACATGAACACTGGGCTAGCTCCATAATGCTTGCTGGGGCAGATGGAAGGCTCATCCAGTCAATCACAAGACTGTTGTTCAAATAAAATAATCTAAAATAGTTAATGAATTGCCCAGATCTTTAAAGGTTTCGAGATGTGAGTCACTGTCGGTGAGTAATTTCAAACCTTTGGCTTTTGCTTTGCCATATAGGGCACTTACGGAATCACACCAGAGAAGGAATGAAAACCGAGGAAAGCAGAACAACAATTTCTTCCAAAGTAATTGTGGATCATGTTCACTTTTATTATTTTTAAATGTACACCGGTTCCTGTGTGGAAAAAGTTGGCGGCAATATCTTTAACAAATGCTAGAGAAAGTACAAAAACATCTGTGTCTGGACTGCTAATTAATGCTTCTTCGTGGTTGCATGACAATTCTTGGACAAGTTGTACCACAACATCACTATTAATGGTTTGAATTGAATGACACAACTCGCCATGACAACATTTTTGATGCTAACTTTCGAGTTTGTGTCATACAAAAAATGAATCTCTTTGGATCCGACAGTTGTTGCACGACTGACGAGTTGCCTTAATATGCTTTCTGCTAGATGTCCAAAAGTGCTTGGAATTTTCTTTAGCATCTGCAACATGGCCATGGCATCACAGATCCAAATACTACCTCTTCGAATAACGTCGACAACAGGTCTTGATCAACTGCTGATTCAATGAAATGCATTAGGCTTGCTTTGTTTGTCTTCACAAGACAGCAATCATAATTTGCAAGGGTCAGAGGAAGGGGTCTTAAAGGGTAGGAGAGCAACTCTTTCACATCGGTCTTTCTCACAGTCCCAATCAGCATCTGACGAGCAAACAGGCTCCTATCTGATCGCAAAGCAATTTATCTGCCCTTAACATTTGATATTTTGGCTTGGTTCATGTTTGCAAATGTCTTGGGCTTCATTTGCTTCCGTCTTTGGTTAATGTCGATATCATCCCCTTTAATTCGCTGCTTACAGAATGTTTTGAATGCCTCATCACCTTTTCCTCTTGCAGAAAATAAGTCAGATGCAATCTCAGGTGTTGCAACTTGCCAGACGTGATGTGACAGAGAAGGTTTGGGTCCTCATTGTAATCAAAAGGATTGATAATATATTGGATGATCCTCATCACACTCTTCACATCTGCCTCATTTCTTTTTATGCAGGCATCATCCAAATCCTTACGATTCCTTGTGCCTTTCCAGCCATTTCGAGACACTCTTTTGTAGTTGCTGCTTTTTCATGTTGTGACAGAATCCAACGCTGCACTGCTCCCTTGCTAAAAGTGAAACCTCTTAATTCACCGTTGGTTTTTGAGTCCCTATCTGGTATCTGCTCAATAGCTTGGTCACACGCAAACTTAGCAAAGGAATATTTTGTCTGACGCTGCACAACAAAATTACCATCTAAAAACTCGCCATGGATCACAGGACGACTTTGCGGAAGATTGGACATTTCCAGCCAGTAAACTGGAAGGTACCCTGCATAGTTAATGCGGTCATATGAGAAGAACCATGGCATTAAAGATCGAACTCTTGATACATGTAGAATCCAATTTCCTTCCCTGGTAGCTCGAAGAAAATGCAGAAGCCCCTGACCCATTGTAATATAACATGACCAGTACTTAAATGTCAGATTTCCTTGCCGTTTCTTAATGAATGCCTTATATTTTTTTATCAGATTACCAAAGCCTACACTCTGTGCTGGTTGGTCATACTGTTCATTTGGAAGGCTTGTTGTAGTTGTGAGCAAAAACCCATTGAAGCCTGTTTTTCTTCATTATCAAGGGTATCCATAAAACTTCAAGTCTTATGCACTGGAGTGCTTCTGCAACTATCTTGTTTTCGCGCACACTTCTGTTATAATGATGCCCATTCATCACACCATTAATAGATCCTTGTGCAACCAATTCGGTTTCCACCATACATCTTGCAACTCTCCATTTCTGAATCTCTTTCCTATACATGCCAGGAAAATCATATAAAATTATCCTATACGAATGGCAATTCTTTTCATTAAAGCATCATTCTTCCACCTGATCTCCTGTGCTTTTGCATAGATTGCTTGATCCATTACTACAACGATTGTTTCAAACCCAAGTTGGTCTGCCACAGTCAAACTGCGTTCAAAGATAGTATAGACAGTACTCATCTCTGTTGGGCTGGCATCAACTACTGGTAGGTAATCAATGTTTGAGAGTGCTGGAAGCATTTGTCTGTTAAGCAAAGTGTTGAAGGCAGTCCATCCAGGGAGTACAAGGTTATCATCTGGTAACTTTGTCAGGAAATACGCAAAGTCTGCTTTGTGTGGACCGCTCTGAATATGCAAAAGATTACTGTCATCTAGTTGTATTTCTTGACTAAACATTTGGGGTCCTTTTCGTTGTCCCCGTGATAGTCAGAAAGAGCTGTTAGTGGAAGCTGTACTGACCCTCTCTTTGTCTTACTGAGAGATAATTGTTGTACCGGTTTGCCTGTTTCAACACTTGGTGCGCTGCGTTGAACAACGATCCCACTGGTGTTATGAGTGGTTCCTTTTCCTGAAAAGGTTTCCTTATCAAAGTTTTTGTCCCATACAAATATGGAATGGATATTTGGTTTTAAGGTAGGAGGTAAATTGTTTTCTCCATTTGCAGTTCAGCAAGAGCAATGTCATGCTCTAAGACACTCGAATTAGAAACAGAATTTCCCAAGCCGTTCAGAATTCTAATAAGCTGAGCAGAGCCAGCTAAATGCCGCACAGACATGGCAAGGGACAGTTGCTTTAACATAGGCTTCTTCCTTTTGTGTGTGCAAGATGAAGTATGTCTTGTCCAATGGAGAGGATCTTCCTGGTTGCCTCATCACTTACCACAACTAGAGCATCATTACGTGGGACCTCACTTGTTGATCCAGTTGTCCATGCCAAAAAGTTGAATAAATTATTGGGATACATCCTTTGGCAACGTCCAGAGTCAGGTCTGCAGCGGTAGGTGGCCAAGATTGATTGATATTGGAATCATTTGCTTTGATAGAATTCTTCAAACACAAGGTAGCATGATACATATTCTTAACATTATTGTATGTGGCCCCGGTTAAATTTGATGAAGTTGTTTCTACGTCTGTATCTGTATCAGTCTCCGAAGATGTGCAGGTTTTTGCAGAATCTTCAGCTATTTCTGCAGCACTTAAATCCTCTACAAATACAAGTTCACTTTCGTTGCTTATTGATGGCTTGATGAATTTCAAAAAAGTATATGCGTGAAGTATTCTACGTTTCAAGTTATAGGTTTTATAACCTGAAGCACCTTCCCCTTGACTTCCTTTGCAATCTTTATAAAGAAATTTACAACCTCAGTACTTCTCGTCCTTGGATGATTATTCTATTTAGGACATTTTCACAAACAATCTTATAAGATGTGGAATAGATATTGTCCTCTTATGATGCATCCTTCGCTATATTTATGAGGCATTTTGTTCACTGTTGATAGTACGATAGATGGTACCTAACCTTAATAGCAGCAGGTAGTGACCTTGGTCACTGCCTGTATAGCGGCCCCTGAGATTTTCCTTTTTGGTCATCGATTGCGTCACAAGATGTTTTCGACGACGGAGCCTCTGATTTTTCACTACCTGTATAGCGGCCCCTGAGATTTTCCCTCTCGGTCATCGAATTGTGTCACAAGATATTCTCGACCACGGAACTTCTGATTGGCAGATTGGCCGCTACCTGTATAGCAGCCCCTGACATTTTCCCTCCTGGTCATCAGATTGATGTCACAGGATATTCTCGACGACGGAGCTTCTGATTGGTCACTACCTGTATAGCGGCCCCTGAGATGTTCCTTCTTGGTCATCAGATTGCGTCACAAGATATTCTCGACGACGGAGCATCTGATTGGTCACTACTTGTATAGCCGGCCCTGAGATTTTCCCTCTTGGTCATCGGATTGCGTCACAAGATATTTTCGACGACGGAGCTTCTGATTGGCCACTACCTGTATAGCGGCCCCTGAGATATTCCCTCTTGGTCATCGGGTTGATGTCACAGGATATTTTCGACGACGGAGCTTCTGAATGGTCACTACCTGTATAGCAGGCCCTGAGATTTTCCCTCTTGGTCATCGGATTGCGTCACAAGATATTCTTGACGACGGAGCTTCTGATTGGCCACTACCTGTATGGCGGCCCCTGAGATTTTCCCTCCCTGAGAGTTTTTTCATCTGGGTCATTGGATTGCCGTCACAGGATATTCTCGATTGTCCCGCACAGTCCTTTGAACGAGGTGTATAGCTTTTCCTGAC
>JAIGNY010004489.1:0-55000 GCA_020152595.1 Chiridota heheva
TTCAGGAGTCATTTAGCTGAAATTATTTTTAGTGTTTTCCCATCTTTCCCTTATAGCTAAATATCATAGATTAGCATCATTGAAAAGGAAATCTTATAAACAATCTAAATATGCAACACAAAACTCTCACATGAAATTATACTGCAAAAATTGGCCCATTTGTTGACTGAATTTAGCTAAAAATGCTTAATTTGCATATATTTGTCCAATTTTTCATGATTTTGTTTTTATTATTCAAAAGATCAATATCTTAGCTTTTATATAAACCAAACTTGTAATGAAAGAAAATGAAAAGTGAATTGTTAAAAATTCATATAAAAAAAAAACTTACAAAAAATTGGCTCACCTTTTTCAAACCCCTGGAAGAGTAATGCACCTATCAATTGAATGCCCCACCCCTATACCCCGGACAAGGTGCATCATTGCACTCCTCATTCACACAATTCACTAACATCTTGTCTCAAAATGACTGTACCTGCATCACAAAAGTGACGCACATTTCAGTGTAATTGACGCACACCAGTCACGAAAGTGATGGACATCACATTAGGATGCACATATTGACGCACCAAAAAGATATAATGAAATTTTAGATTTAATGGAAGGAACAGACGACAGCAGCTCAGTATTCTAGAATCTCCTACACTGGGCTCTGACAAATGCACAAAAATTAAAGTTTATCTCGTAAGTACTGGTCATTTATTGATAAAAGATCAATTAGAACTACTGGTTTCAATTGATTTACAGTTGTGATATAAACAATACTGAAAAATTTGAACCATCTATGAGTCTGTTAATAATCAAAACCACTCATATTTCTGGTGTTCCATTTTAGTTTTTCAGACAGCAACTCTGCTGAATAAAGCCATGCTTTGCGCCAACATGCAAAATTTACCAGGCACATGCATGAATTCTGCAGAGTAAAAAGTAAAATTAGTTTGGGAAGAGATGCATTTAGTGTCAAAATCTTAAGAAGCAATAGAATCTTTAAGGGTATTATCATTGGCCTTCACAAATTGTACATGTAATCACATGCAACAGATTTAGCAAGTGACCCACAATGACCCACCTACTGTATGTCATTGAAATGACCAAGATATTTGGTAAAATGACTCACCCCACAGTCACATTTATGACTGACATCCTAAGTAAAATGATGCACATGTGGGTCTCATTTTATTTTGCAATGATCCAACTTTGACTCACCTTGCCAGGGTATAGGGGGTGGGACATTCCATTGATAGGTGCATAAGGGTTAATCAAATCCTTCGCTTATCAGGCCATTTTGAACCAAACATTTTCCATCTAATCTTGTTAAACACCTCAGTCCTTGTGGTATACAACGCTAGGCTATTTTAAGATCTGCAAAAAAGCATTAAAAAAATCTTCTTCCGTTACGGAGATATTTCAGTTCAAAGTTTGATATCATTTGTTTAGAAACGACTGAATTAAACTAGTTGTCACATCACAGCCTCAGACTCCTCCAAGTCTTTATGTATTCTATCATATTTTGTCATGCGATTGTGTGGCTTAAACCATTGGATATGTCAGGAAAGTAGTAAAACAGAATCTTGTAAGGGTAACTATGATCAACCACCTGCAAAAGTTAGAGGAAAAATAATTCAAATAGTAAAAAGTTAAAAATCAATTTTTTTCTTAATGCTGTACATTAACAATACAATTATACCACACCAATCCTTTTTACATTGAAATGACAAAACTTTAACATAACAAGATTACGGGCTAAGAAGGGTTAGTCACCCAATAAAAAAACCCAAACTAACATCACCACCACAAAAAAAAAAATCAAAAACGCCCAGAGTTAGTAAAGAACTTATCAATGTTGACCTTGAAATTGTGACCAGAATTGGAGCTAACTACCCACTCAGGCAAACCATTCCACTCATTAAGAACCTTTTGCGAAAAGCTAAAATGCTGAATATCTATCCGTGAGAACTCTTTGGTCAACTTCAAACTGTTACCATGTGTCACATGAGGATTAGCTGAAACATGCAGGAAATAACAGGAAATAAAAGCATCACTACCAGATTGGAACTTAAAAACCTGAATCATATCGCCACGTATTCTTCTCAACTCAAGCGTGGTCAAACCAAGAATTCGCAACCTAGATTCATGAGAGATTCCTCACTTCGGATATAAGTCTAGTGGCTCTTCGCTGAACCTGCTTCAAAATAAATTTATCCTTCTCATAAAAGGTACTCCAAGCCTGAATAGCATACTCAAGGTGAGGCCTGTTTAACTGCTTATACAAATTACGAACAACCTCTCTACCAAGAAAACAAAAATTTCTTCTAATCAAACCAAGCATCCTATTTGCCCTTGCAGCTGCTAAAGCCCACTGTTTAGAAGGCTTCAGATTGCTAGTAATGACAACACTTACATGTAAATCCCTTTCTTGATCAACATCACAAAGATTTGAACCATTTATGCAGTATCAAAAGCCAAATTGTTCTGACCAAAATGAATAACTTTGCATTTATCAACATTGAATGACATCTGCCATGTTTGGGACCAAGAAACTAACTTATCCAGATCAGTTTGCAAAAGTGAAGAATCCCTAGCATCATCAACAATCCTGTACAGCTTAGTGTCATCAGCAAATTTACAAATCCTGGAGCCAAGGGAAACATCAATAAACACCAATAAAGAACCCTGAGGAACACCACTTGTAACCATCTTTTATGGAGATACTGTACTTCACCATTAACAACAACTTTTTGTGACCTGTCAACTAACCAAGAATATATCCAACTGGCACACTTTCCCTCCACACCACGTGCTTTTGTTTTCATCATGAGCCTGCCTAATGGAACCTTATCAAATTTTTGGAAATCTAAATAGATAACATCCACATTATGACCAGAATCAACTTGTTTAGTTGCATCATCAAGAAACTCTAATAAATTAGAAACACAAGACCTCTTAGGTAAGAACCCATTGAGGTGGTCGGTTCGATGTAACAGTGTACGGGCTCAATACGGTTTTGCCAAATTGAAGGGGAAACTTTATCATTACAGTCAATGAGATTTTTTTATGAATACTTGTGTCGTCTCAGCGAAAATTAATGGTACTCATATATATAAGAAACTACTGTTTAATACACAACATTTGTTAAGAAAAATAAATTCTGTTGAGTATTTTTAGCAAAATGATAAAAAACATGTTTTTCTCCCGTTGACTGCAATGATAATTGACTGTTTGTTTTCCCCTTTGACTGAAGTTCGACATCATCAAAAAAGCATTATTACGTCGCCGTGCACCACAACATTCCCGGATGTCCGAACTCCTCAATGCTGGGACAAATCATTGACCAGTAAATGATCTAGTACAACATCCTTAACAAAGGACTCCATGACCTTGCACACAACACTAGTAAGACTCACTTTAAACTTGAATATCTCTTTAACGGAATAAGATTTGAAAGTTTTTTAGCAATTTGTTTCTCTTATAGTCATCTATCATATAAGATAAAACTTCCTTGATCACTGAACTAATCCTTTAAAATAAGGCTATCTTTGGGTGAATTCAACAGCTTTACTCCAGCAATATATACATAGTTGTTTCTTACTTGTTTGTACATATCGTCATTAAATATTATTATGTTTTGTTACATGATTATTTTAAATACAGTAACTTAAGTGTTAAGAATGCAAATTTAGGCAACCTTGATCAAAATTTCGAGATGTTTTGGATGAAACTTGATGAGCCTAGGATTTCTGGAAAATATTGTATTAAGGATGGGAAATTCATATTGATATCAACTGCAAGAAATATTAAACGTGGTGAAATTGCCAGGTTGGCGGAATTGATTTTTCGTTAGTATAAAATGATGTCAAAGATCTGAATCTGAATCAGAATCGCTTAAGTCGGCAAAAATCCTTCAAAAGGACATGAACGCCAACCGAGCGTAAAAAGTACGAGTAAAAAAAACTAGTTAGCAATACAAGTGTTAGTAAGTTTAGCTTTGAAACAGTTGAGACTTGGTGCATGTACAGTGTCTGGCGGTAAAGCATTCCAATCCTTTAGTGTGTGAGGGAAGAAAGAGTGTCTATATACATTCTTTTTAGCATAGGGAACCTGGAAATTAAGGTCTTGATTATTTCTTGTATTAGTTCTGACGGTGGGGATAAGTTCATCTTTATTGATGGCGACAAGATTGTTATTGATTTTATATAGCTTCTTTCCACTTGTTAGGGATAGTACCATTATCGACAGAGGTTCGAAAGAGATCAGTTAGAATTTCATATAGGTCATCAGCGTGTGTTTTTAGAAACCATGGTGGTATTTGGTCAGGACCTGAGGATTAGTTGGGGTCTAGGCTATGCGGTTGCTTTTTGACACCCTTTGGGGTAATTATAAGTTGGTTTATTTTGCTGTTGGACAGTGGTTTAGTACAGGGATTTGGAAGGCGTTTTCTTTCGTGAAAACACTGAAAAACTAGTCATTTAGAATGTTAGCTTTAGTTATACTGTCACTGCAGAGTTTACCATTATTTAGAAGATCAGACACACCTACAGAGTTACTTCTTAATCTTTTGATATAGGAGCAGAATGCCTTTGGGTTTTCGTTAATAAGTTTATCACAGATGAAGGTGTTTTTAGCTTCTTTGAGATTTTTACGGCGGCCTTCCTAAAGCTTTTATAGGTAGTCCAGTCATTGGCTTGTTGATTAGTCTTAGCTTTTTTAAACAGTTTATGTTTTTTTCCTGCAGAGACGGCGTTGGATACGGGTGAACCAGGGCAGATTTAGTTTAGTTGAGGTGAATTTGTGAGGCGTGTTTTTATTATTAATCAGTTTGATTTCCTGTTCAAAGAAATTCCATTTTTCATCAACATCAATGTAGTTATTGAATTGAGTATAATATTGCAGTTTAAATTTGGTCAGGTCTTCTTTTATTCGATTTATGTTAGCTATTTTCTTTAAATAGATTTTACGTTTAGGCAACTTTTTACGAGGGGAGGATATTTAGGGTCAGTTCAACAATATCACGGTCACTTATACCAGGAATGACATTAGCTGAGGTAACAGCTGGTGAATTGTTAGTAAAAACAAGATCAAGGATGTTGTTATTTCTGGTGGGTGACTGCACCATTTGTGTGAGATTGAATGAATTGATCACTTCAAAAAGAATTTTGGTTGCTTCGGAGGAAGCATTAGTTCCTAAAATAATGTTTTGACTCCAGTCAATGTTAGGTTGGTTGAAATCACCAGCAAGAATAACATTGTTTTTGTCAGCATTTTTACCAAGCTTTAGGAGGGTTTTTTTTAACTCAAGTAGGCTAGTGAGATCATTGTGACTGGGTCTGTAAAATGTTACTATATACATGCTCTTTTCCTTAGGAAATTGGTCAAGATAATTTCAGTCAGTCTAATTTAGTGAGCTCAGTGAAAACCAGGTCATTTTTTATTGCCTGTAAATGTAATACACCACCATACCCATTTGAATTTCTATCTTTGCGAACGACTGTATAGTTGTCCCCAAAAATTTCAGCGCTGGTAATTTCGGAATTGGGCCAGGTTTCAGTGCCAATAATGACATATGGGTCTTTTTCTTTGATAAGACTTTTCACGGAGGCCGTCTTGTTTCGAACACTCTGCAAGTTGATAACAAGAAGTTTTAGAACCTTCCTTTTTTTTTTCCCTTTCGATTTGTTTTTAATTTGACATCAGGATGGTGGTTGGACCCAGAATCAAGGCCAGAAGAACAATTTTGAAGTGGCTCATATGAGTTAGTACAGTTGATGGAATTGTTAGTTGAGGAGAAAGAATCAGAGAAGTTCATGAAGTCACACACCCAGGTACAGCTAGAATGCATGAGATTGCTGTATTTGAGTCAATGCTACAGCACTTAGTGTGGATCCATAAATCACAATTGTCACACTGTAAACTTTTCAGATCTCCTACACTGACTGGACTCCACACAGGCCACGATGTGCCAAACATTCCGAACAAAACCAATCATCAGATAATGCAAGAGTATTGTAAGCTGCATTACTAATGCCGATGATATCATGGTAAACCTTTTGCAATATCTTATGAACTTACTGTAAAAATTATCCAGAAAGAATCCCATACAAGTACGTCGCTTGCACATCTAATCGATTTTTAATTCAATATGTTGCTGTATTTTTCAGTTGTTGATGTCTCCTTCAGACTTAACGTTTGTTGCAATGTTGTTGATTGCAAGGTGGTATACAACTAATACTGTCTAGCAATCTTTGCACGTAAACTACAAAAATGGGCGAACCAAGATAGTGGTGTAGCCAGCCATGTGGGATTTTTATAAGACTTTATTTTAGGGGGACGTGATAATTTTCGTCCCCCAAACAAAACTACTGGGGTGGGGGAGGGGATATGTCCCCGCCGCCTATGCTACTCCCTGTAAAAACCCTTTTTATTTCATTTTCGAAATGTTCAAAAGCGGCCCTTTTCAGAGATGAAGAGTATCCTTTCAAATTGTCCCCTGACGAATTTGTGAATGAAACACAAGATCTCGAAGTGTCGAAAAAAATACAAACAAACATCGCCCTAAATGAAATCCTAACAATTTACGTGGTTAGTGCACATAATACTTGTTTCTAGTTTTCATATGAAAAGTTTTGACTGCAATTTTTTTTTCTCGAAAAGCAAACGATCATCAGAATTTTCCACTGGTAAAGGAAATGAAAAAATGAACATCAAACTGAATGAAAATGATTTTCTTTAATTTTCCCTGGAATTTCTGACCATATGCATAAGTTTGGTGTGGGGACTCTGGTAAGACATATATTAAAAAAAAAAAACATCCCTTTTTATGCACCCCCTCCCCCTATGTCTTTTAAAAGGTTATACAAGTTCCCGCTGAAGGGCCTCGATTGTATAGGTTCAGTTAGTTCGTCTTCTTTCTGATAATCATCGATGTGATAAGATTATAATAACTTCTAGGATTATGAGTTTGAAAAGTTCAAAATGGACCATCTCAGTACATATTGTTTTAATATGGACCCCAAAAATGAAAATGTCTTTACTTTTAATGGAAAATTTGCTTAAGAAATTCAGGACAGCAAGGAAATAAATAACCATGAACATAATCTTGAACTATAGAATATTGCATTTTTTGTCAGAATTTTAAGATTGATGATCACCCTGGGCCGAAGGCGACTTCTTCGAAGCCCTAACGGGTTGGGTCTAGAGGGAAATTAGGCACTGCAAGCCCTGCATGTTTATGTATTTTAAGGTGAAATAGGGCATCTGATCAGGAATACGGTATTTATATATCCCTGAACTGATTTAACTGTATAGGAAAATCGGATTTTCTCCAGTTAAAGCATGATTGAAAGGAAAACAAATGGAGGTTTAACAGTTTCAGTATTTCATTGGCAAGATAAGGAAAAAAATGGAGGTTTAACAGTTTCAGTATTTCATTGGCAAGATTTGGAAGGGGTAGCTGGCGCAATTAGGTAAAACCATTTTACAGCTCCAGTGGTTATACGACAGGAACTTTTTGTTTTGTGTAACCACGGGGGCAAATACAGAAGCGTATCGGAAGGGGAAGGGAGGGGGCAGGGAAAACTTCTCCTGAGAGCATTTCACCTTCCCGGTTGCATGCTTTCTGCCTAGTTAGGGGGTAAAATTGGGAAATTATTAAAATTAAATTGAAAATATTGGTAAAATTGAAAAATATTTGGTCAAATTATTGGGAATTGATTGTTTGGAATTATTGTGAAATTTAACAGTTCTTAAAAGGTGAAGAGAATTTCCCGAAAATGGAATAAACTTTGCTCAAAAATTGGCCAAATTTCCCAAAAAAGGATGTTTCCCAAAAATCGAAAAGCTGCCTGAAAATAAAATAAAAGTACAAAATAACGAAGAAAAGTGCCCGGAAATTAAAATTTTCTGAAAATTGGAAAATTCCTGATTAGCAACAACTTGAACGTTGATGGAAATTTAATTTAGCAGTGCATTTTTCCACTTGTAACCGGAAGATGTTTGGGATCTTGCCCCCTGAGAGGCCAAAAGTTGCTATGTGCATGCTTTATCCACATTCCAACAGTGGGGCACCTGTAATTTATCCAGAAAAAATAATGGGGTCCTTGCAACTGACTCGCTAAAGACCAGAGTGTGATTTTGGATTTAACAGACTTCCATAGATAAGAGTTCAATTGATTTTATGAAATGGAGAAATGATGAACAACCTCATAAACGAGTTTTTTCAAACATTCAGATATTGTTTAGGACATTAAATATTCCGAATCATGACCAATACAATTGACTAATCGTAATGAAAATAATTCCGATTTCGAAACTTACGATCTATAAATTTCCCAATTCTTTTAGACCTTGGTATGAAATTGATCTATTTTGTCGAATTTTGACCTAAGTGGGTGAAAATTTAAAAAGAAAAGGCAAAGAGTTCACCAGTAATTTTCGAACTGATACAAGTTTATAAATTTCAGCTGCAGTTGGGGAGGGGGAGGGGGGGGGGGGGAGAACTTTTGCCCCTTAAGTTATAATGCTGTCATACTGTACATTTGTTTTAATATCTTTTATTTTCCCCGTTTCAGAACGAAAGAAGAAATGCCCTGGAAGATAGGGGTGCTACGCCCGGGACATTTCACATTGAATAAAGCAAATGTTTACAAATGTCACATATATAACTTGAAATTAGAATATAACGTATGAAGAAGGTAAAGGGATTATTAACACATACGATATATGAATATAATTATTAAAAAGAAATACAACAATAGCAAAAGTCCTGTAGTTTAGTCCTGGGGGTCGAAGAATACTTTTCATGCTTTCAAACATAGGCGGGATTTGCCTACCAAAACTGGAGGTGGGGGTGGAAGCAAAGGCAAAATCATAAAAACATGCTAAAATACAAAAAAATACTATACAAAAAATATAAATTCGTAAAATAGGTGGGGGAAAGTTCCCCACTTGCTCCCTCAAAATCTCGCCTATGCTTTCAAAAAATCTGTTAAAAAGTGCTCCTTAAATCCTGTATCTGACATTCAATGCATGTTCCGCCACCCCTAACTGCCTGACATGGAACTAAATCCCTTTTCCCTGGTTCAGATCTTAATTACAGTTATAAATAGATAAAGTGCCCTCGCTGGGTTTTCTGCCCCTTGCCTAGACTTCCATCTGACAACCCTGTTTAACTGTATTTCTATGAAACAAAAACAGTGGTTCTTTTACTTAGGTCCTTTACATGAGCAGATGGGCAAAGCATGTTGATATAAAGTGCCTGTTATACCCCATCTCAACAATTAAACAAAAAACAATTTTAATCATTTAGAAACAGTCAATTATGCCTTTTTTTACTGGATGAAAATGACACTTTACAGGGGCATGTGTGGGTAAAGCTGCGGGCAAGTGCAATGAATAGGTGGGCATTGGCACCAGTTACCATGGGCGGACTGGCGTCTTGAGATTCGGGACTCATCCAAAGAATTGGCTGAAAGTGATCTATAATTTTTTTTGTATATAATAAATAAAAATTGCCAAATCCAAGCTAGTCTGCTTTGAGCCAAAATCCTCTCTCTGGAGAAATAGGGGTATTTGCCCTGGACACATGTTGGGGGTCACCCCCAAAATGGCCTGACCTGGTTTGTTTCCCGACCTGCCAGTTACTATTACAAAGATCACGAGCAGTTCTATCTGGCCCTGGAAGCTCTAGAAACCAGATGCAGTGAAATGTGCCCCTACCTCCAAATAATTTTTCAAATTCTAAAACTGCCCTTTTTCAGAGATAAAAAGTGCAGGACAGTGCCCTGTCAAATTCTGAAAACCTGTTCTTTTTCAAATGTGTAAATGGCTTAGTATATCTGACACTTTTATTGAAGAAATTTATACAAATATTACTCCTAAAGAGAAATTGTAAAATTATACGGGGAGGGTATCATTGATTTCGGTGCCTCACAATATTTGGCTACTCCCAAATTCAAACATCATCTGTCAGCCGCCTCCTGTATCATGACTACATGAAAAATAACAGAACACCCCCCCCCCCCTTCCTCACTCCCACCAATTTGGGCAATACTTGACCCTGGCGAAAATGGTGTAAAATTGGAACAATTTTCCGATATGGAGGACCAAATTTTCCGTTTCCCCCAGGCCCCAAGATCCTCTTAGTGGTCCTGAAAATGGCTATAGGGGTAAAGTTCATGTTTCTTACATTCAACATGCACTTTATTACCTAGCCTTTTGTTTAGAGAGTAATTTTGATGGAGAAAACAGGACAAAATTTTTGATAAAACCAACTTTGTCTATGCCAAGAAAAGACCAAAATCACTATATGAAGCTGAAGGGGTTGAATCAGTTGAGCAATTTTCTCTATAACATCTTCTAAATATCTTATTTACAGGCTTGAAATGGGTTTTTTCTTTAAATTGAGTTGCTTTATATCTTCTCTACTTTTATTTTATTCTCCTTGTAAAAGATGGGACTTAATGCTACGGATTTACATAACGTTTCAAAATAAAAGCATTTGAACCAAAAATGATTTTTGTGCAACTTCATTGCAAAAAAACTTTATAAAACAGGAGAATGTACATACTTAATCAGCATGGAATACAACATACGTTTTTCTTCAATAACATATTGATGTGGACCAGTGGTGTAACAGAAGTTACCTATAGTACAGAAACAAGGAACACCCAAGCATGCAAGACATTTATTTTTGAGTTCCTATTACAACCATTTACTTCCAATTCTACCATAATCCAACTATGGCACCGGCATATAATCCAACTATGGCACTGGCACATATTTTCAATTCCCTTACAAACAGATCAATAACAAAAGTTAGACCTTCATATGACGAAAAGTTGATAACACAAGTACAAGTTTTGACAATCATATGAAACATATGATGATAATAAATGGTATGTGACTAAAATATTGTAATAATATAATATGGTAATTATTCAATTCAAGGTAAATAACAAAATATATTACAATAAAGAATAGTTGATAACACATGTATTGAAAAACACATGTATTAAAAAAGATATTTCTTTTCACCAAAATAAATACAAAGTTTAAATACCACAAGTTTTTATAAACACATTTATTTTTGTCAAAATAGACATATAATATCAAATTAAATTTAGTTGATTTATTTAAATTAAATTTAGACTTCTAGTATAGGCAGAACTGTCATACTGATAATGCAGGTTGAAGTCTTAAACATGCAAATAGCTTAAAGGAATATTCCTGAGGTCAAAATGAATTAACCTCTAAGTTAGTTAGATGATTGACAGCTTTTTTAACCAATTGAAATATGAATTTGCCTAGCAACAAAATCTGTGTGACTAAGTGGGGCAAATATCCTATGCGGTACTGATACAGTATAGCTAGTTAGCAGCGCGCACTCATGCAGTTAAGGCAATATACTGTACAGAACAAATTTCTGCACACGGACTGAGTGACAACAAAATGGTGAACAAAAATTGTGCTTTTTTTTTTTTTTGGAGGGGGGGGGGAAAGGGGTGCTGTTATGGGAGAGACAGATCCTTCTTTTTTATATGAATAATGATAACAAAAAAGGGCTAAAGCTCATTGAATATTTTCCTGTAAAAAATTGCTATTTAACCTAATGCAGGTTTCTAATGCAGGTTGAGCCACCAGTACCTCATTTTTGGAAAATGTAAGGCATGTGTAATAGAAGGCCTGAGGCTATATCTACAGCTGTCATCTTAATCAATTGTAAAATAATAACAACAATAAAAAATAATGACACGATGCCAAAATATTTTAAACACTCAGTCAAATCATGACCATATTTTGACACAAAATTGCGCTGAACATTACACACAGAATGTTCCCTCTGTATTTCACCACGTTGGACAGCACTATCCGCTATCAGCTTTTCCGCTATCTGGTGACAACACTTTCTTCAAAACTTCTGAACCAACTGTTGAACAAAAAGTAATGAACAAGTTTCAATTATCTGCCAAATAAATAAGTCTCTCATCGAATTACACTAACATCTTTCTCGGTCACAAGAAGAATACCAGACTTTCTTTGTGTGTTTACAGAGGATGACATAGGAACCTGTGAAACTTTGAACCCATATTTTTTTTTTTTTCACCCCATACCCAGTTCTGACAATTGTTGTTTCCACTGAATTCTTTTTTTACCCCAAGTTTTGCATGATTCAAGTTTGGAAAGGGGAGTTTTTTTTATTACCGCATACCCAGACCTGACAATTGTTGTTCTTTCACTGAATTCTTTTTTACCCCCAATTTTGCATGATTCAAGTTTGGAAAGTAAAAAGGGGGGGGAATTAATTATTTCAATGTGCCCTTGACACAAATCATATCTGTGCACAACATGGAAACTACTAGTTCTGAGTTACTATCAACAAATGAAAAAAGTCCATAATCAATAATAAGATGATACACTTGTCCTTCCTGCATATTGTAACCATATAGGAAATAATCTCCAACCACTTTTTCCCCGGGCCCCATTTTCACTCTTGTCATGAAGTTTTAATTCAGGCTTATTTACTGGAACTCGGTCAGTCACTCAATTAAGTAATGTGTGTATGTGTGGGGAGGGGGGGAGGGGGTAATGTTGGGGAATATGCGAGGGGTAATGTAAGGGGTAATATACTCTTTATCTGCTTGCAACCAGAATGGATTTCTCTTTTCGCCTAATTATAACAGTAACGTCATTTGGCTAACCTGCTTGGTAATCTACAACTTCACTGCACACTGTGGGTTTGCTATGTCCAAGCTCATTGAATGCAGAGACCTGCACAACATATGCACGATCAGGCAAACTGATTTCCATGGAACTTCTTATCAAGAACCTGAAGACAAATGATAAATTTAGTCATGAAAAATCAAAAATTTGGGGAAAATCTGCTGGGAATCACAAAATATTAGATGAGGTAAATGCAAAATGTTTTTTGTCAGATGACATCTCAGATAAATGATAATCAGGGTCAGAAGTGTGATTTTGATTTAAGGGTGGGGGTGGGGGGAACCACCAAGTTCTTACTAACAGCTTTGCCCACCTTGTGACCAAAACATCTTAAGTTTTTAAAGTATTTTGCACCCTCACAAAAACAAGTTAAAAACGAAAAATATACATACTTTGATATTGTTCATTGTTCAGACGGTCAAGAAAATTTACTGAACAAATCAAGGTAGTACTATGATATTCGAAAGATTCATCAGGAATCTGTTTGTTGTCGTTATGCTAATATAAATGTACAATATACACAGAAATATGTACAAAATAACTTAGGCCTAGTTTCTTCATATTTTCACTTTACTTGATTACATCATATTTTGGCATTATTTGACTTGCGCAGGGAGGAGGGAAGGGGGAGGGGGTAGGAAACACTATAGTTAATTATGTGGTACTAAACTGTTTTTTTCCATCCAATGCACTAAATAATGATTGTTAAAAATGGTAAAGATATTAAAAAATACATTTCTTCTGTACCAAGGCAGCAAAATGTACCGGGAAAGAAAAACATTTGTGTTTTTTTTCAAACTGACAACTGTTGGGTAAATACTTGAGTAAAACTAGTAACTCACGATTAAAGGAGTTTGAAATATTTCTAAAGGATGAAGTTAGTATATCTCAAATATTTCTAAATCCTTTAGTGGTTCTTATATGTTTTGGGCAAGTTGGACAAACAGTCCAAGAGTACACTTCTTTGCATTGTAAGTTCATGACAGTATTATACAACACTACATAATCATATTACCCTCTGATTTCAAGGGTGACGCTTGCCAGCATGACCCAGTCTTTATTTCCTGGCCGCATAATATCTCTCATCATAATGCTGAATCTTGTGGGCTTAGAGTAGATGACAGAATCATCCAGATACCATCTAACTAAGACCTGTAGATGGAAACAGTTTGACATAATTAAATTGATATCTTGATTCAGGGGTGTAGCCAGCCTTTCTGATTGGGGAGGGAGGGGGGGGGAGTAAGGACCCTGTTTGAACCCCCTCCCTGGCTACACCCATGTGATTCACTACTTAAAAAGACACTGAAACATTATTTGAAGGGCTATTATTCAAGTCTGGTTATCTTAGACAATGTTCTCTGACATGCAGTTCACACCAGTCAATAATTAGACAAGAGTCCATATTCTATTGGTTTCTGTACTGCATTCTGCTATATACAACTATGTACAGGCATGATAGTTTACTGCTAGACAGGTAAATGACATAAAGGTCTAAGAACTGACCCAGTGTTTAAAATACCCCCACCCCCTTTATTTAGGGTAAAACTTAACTTATTCCTTATACTCGGGTATTGTTTAACCAATCCTTATAGTTACCCATTTTAATTATATTTCTTGTCCTTCATTTCTTATCTTTCCTTTTGTTCCTCATTTCTAATGTTTCCCCTTGTCCCAAATATATATTTGTTGCTCATTTCTTTGCAACGTCTTGTCCCTTACAGCCTTGCTTATGACATACAACATCCCCCTGCCATCTCAAAGGTCATGAGCAAGAGAGAATACGTTAATTTTACTTGTCACAAGATATACACAAGATAGGTAAAACAGATGACCATCAATTGTCAAATCTGGACTGAGGGAAAATGGTTAAGACTTGGAAAAATACATATTAGCATAAAATAATGTACTTTACCATTTCAATACCTATAAATGTTGCACACGGTAATCATTGGGTAGGTTTACTCTATCAGCTGTCGTTTTTAACCTCATAACCACTGTGCCATTAACTATGTTATAGGTCTATGTGCATGTAACAATTTCTGTAGCAATATTGGTTGAAAAGGTATTAAAACCCAAGCAGATAAGGCTTTGAATTTTGAAAAAAAGGCTTTTGTCTTATGGCTGATCAAAGTTCATGAGAAATTTGTGATGTATGACTGGGCAAACAGCTCAAAATCTTTATGTAATTATCTTAATGGATTAAAGTTTCTTTCCTTAATCTTTAGTCACTGAAAATGATGGGAAAGTCTATTCCTGCTAGAACTTTTTTTGGTGGCATGGCACAGACTCAAGAACCTTTAGGTCAGAATTTGCTGCACCACTTTAAAGAATTATGAAAGCTATTTAAAAAATAAAGAATTACAATAGAAAACATAAAGGTCGCCCTATAATACATCACGAAATGTGCATGAAATATGAGATTTTCTTGCATTATTTTGCTATCATAATGGATTTTAATCAATTTTAAAGCAATTTAGTAAATGCTGCCTCTACACCCCCATATACCTTGAAAGTATTTTAATATTTTCTTCATCTAATTCTTTGTTAAATATAATTAAAGGGCAACAAGAGGAAACCAAAAACAAACTTCACAAATATGCTCTAAATACTGCAACAGACTTGAAACTTTGAAAATGATACATTTAGCAATATAAAAGTGCATCATCACTATGTACAACTAAGTCAACAACCAACCAACATATTCACTCGTTCGAGATAATATATTATTACATAAGATACAGGAATAATTTTAATACCTCAATGTGCATTAGGTGCATTGAAGTATCATACAAATGGTGAACACGATGCTAGCACGAATAAGGGCTCTTCCCTCAGCTAGCTCAACAATTTCTTTTGTTTCCGCAAGTCATACTTTAAAAATGAAAAGTAAGGTTTTGGAAGCGATTAGTTTACCCGGGTTAGGTCATTAGGTATATTTAATTTTTTCAGTGCCGGCATAGGCCATAGGGTACATTAGTTATAGTATTTTTGTCTTCTTTGTGTTTGTTTCCCTGTCTTATTGTTACATGAGATATTAAAGATTGCTAAGCTCTGCAAGTAAAACAAACACTTTTGGGATCCAAAAGGGATATTGGGATTATTGAACGAATCCCAGCATGTCACGGTAGGCAACTGTGACACTATCGACCTTTTCAAACAGATTTTTTAGCGAAACATGATTACTTCAGTAATTCCACCTATCAACTGCTGGGGGAATTTTCCCTTTGCTTCTCAACCAATCAGCTGCAGTCAGTGGAGGAAAATTTGTAAGCAACAATGCGCACATGTATTGCCATTATGTGTAATGCATGCGTGGTGACAATGTGCACATGTATTGCCTTTATGTGTAATGCATGCATGATGACAATGTGCACATATATGGCCTATATGTATAATGCATGTATGATGACAATGCATACATGTACTGCCTTTATGTATAATGCATGTATGATAACAATGCACACATGTATTGCCTTTATGTGTAATGCATGCATGATGACAATGTGCACATGTATTGCCTTTATGTGTAATGCATGCATGATGACAATGTGCACATATATGGCCTATATGTATAATGCATGTATGATGACAATGCGACAACGAGTGAACACACAATTACAAACGACAGGGTCGTCGCCCGCGTATTCGGTTATGATAGTAACAATGCTATCACGAAACGCTTAATACAACCCGGACAAGAACACAGGTACGACGTACGGACAGACATAACATCGACAACCAAGTTGATGTCCACGGCCTTTGATAACCAGTTGTGGTACACTAGCGTGTCTACCCAACCTAGGTTTAAAGTAGGGCCTCGTGGTCTGTAGACATGTATGATAACCGCTACACCACAGTTAGTAGACTGATGACAATGCATACATGTATTGCCTTCATGTATAATGCATGTATGATGACAATGCACACATGTATTGCCTTTATGTATAATGCATGCATGATGACAATGCACACATGTATTGCCTTTATGTATAATGCATGCATGATGACAATGCACACATGTATTGCCTTTATGTATGATGCATGTATGATGACAATGTGCACATGTATTGCCTTTATATATAATGCATGTATAATGACAATGTGGACATATATGGCCTTTATGTTTAATGCAAGTATGATGGCATTTGAAAGCATTAATTTTCATTCCCTTGGTCCATATCCTGTGTGAACTGTACAGACAGCCAAGAACCCCAGTATTTCATTGATCGATAAGATTCCACAGGTATACAATTGGTCTATTATAGACAAGTGAATTTTGGCTATGTGAAATTACTTTTCTGGACATTGCCGATTCAGATTTGTAAAGAGTCTATAAAAGAAAGCGAGAAGATTTGAGTAGGGATTTGGCAAAACATGTTACACAATACTGTTTAATTTGCAATGCATTCAACTTGCAACTTTCTTTTCTTTCCCAACCGATTCCTAATAGCCCCTCAGAGGTTTGGCCCCCTGCCCCAAAAACATCCCTGATTAGGTGAAATAATGAAAATGAAGAATAATTCCTGATGCATTACCTTGTATTCTCTTTCTATGGAATAATCTGCAAGCTGGGTGGTGACAAGGATAGGAGGTGCAGGGAATGCTGGAATGCATGAGCAGTGAAAATGAGTGCAGTATTAGATGAGGTTTGCATGCAAGGTGAGCAGAGGAGAAAGAAAATGGAAGGAATATGCATCAGCAAATATGAGCACCCTTACAATGGTTGTCCAAAGAATTTCATACAAGATGAGCACAAGATGAGGTATGATAAACAAAGTAATAACAAAAGTAATAAACACTTCCTAATTTGTACAAACAATGCTTAATAAAATGTAGGAGTAGACTAACCATAACACATGACTTGTTCTTTTCCTTAAAAATTTGTTCCAGTAAATTATGACCACAAACTTACTGTAGCAAATAATGAGAACACTTATCTTACTTAGAATAACTGCTCAACCAGGAAAACAAATACAATGGGACCATTATTATGGGAATTTGATTTTAATTACTTGTGGTTTTTAGAATAAAGAAAATAAAGAGGAAAAGTCTGACCCGACCTGCTTATTTATCAGGTTGGATCTGACTGTTTAAAATCATAAGGAGCACAACAACTAATGATCATAATTTGAAATGTTCATGCAGTTTGTAAATATGCTTTGTTGGCCTGATTCATTAATCAAAATAAAAGTTTATCGTCGGGACACTTAAAAAGAATTTTATATTATCACCAGCTATTTATTACAGGAATATTCCTGTGATTTTTTCTGTTGATTTATATAAAAGGCATCAATTAAAGAAACAAATTGAACATAAAAACACAGAACTGAATATTCTTCTTAAAAGTATATTTTCATGAATTTTGCATCATATATTTAAAGGAAGGTATTGTCCCATAAATATATTCAGAAGCTGAACGCCGCCGTGCTGGTAACGTCACTTCCCATTTTCAATTTCCCCTATCGATGGTGAGAAATCTGCGATGTTATCAATCAAACATCCGCAAGAGCAAAATAGGGGCCTACATTTGTTTTCAATAACATCACAGATTTCTCGCAGTCAATAAAGAAACTGAAATCCGAGGTTACGTTACCAGCATGGCAGTGTTCATTTTGAATTTATTTATGGGACAATACGTTTTCTTTAATTAATACAGGACTTTTAGTGAGCCTTTTTTGTTTGATTATTGATATTGATTATCATATATGCAGTATAATAGACACTTTACAAAGACACATTAGTTGTTCTGCTCCTTAAAGTTTCAAACAGTCAGACCTGACCTGATAAATAAGCATATCCGGTCAGACTTTTTCTCTTTATTTTCCTTATTCTCAAAACCACAAGTAATTAGGATCAAATTTTCCTTATCAATGGCTCCATTGTATTTGTTCTCCTGTTGGTTCTGACTCATTGTGGAAGTTGGTGTTGAGTATCATAATAGCAATGGATGAGTTGTTATTATGATTAAGATAAGTGGCCTCATTATTTTCTACAGTAAGTTTGTGGTTATGATTTGCTGGAACAAATTTTTAAGGAGAAGGACAAGTCATGATGTCTTGTCCATGTACCTAATATTTTGAATAATGAAACTCAATTTTCATAGAAATACATCAAACGTGTCATGGAAGTGCAACTCTGACATACTGTACACAGCACCAGTCACTTTTCAACACACTGCTGAAATCTTTTTAATGTAGTATTGACTCGTAAACGATAGAAAATATTACCATGTTTTTTTTCTCCACAATTTGTCTCATTTATAGTTTTACATAGCACCGGTCACTTTTCAACACACTGCTGAAATCTTTTAAATGTAGTATTGACTGGTAAACGGAATAAAATTTTAACATGTTTTTTCTCACAATTAGTTTCATTAATAGTTCTCTATCATATATATGCACATGCAATTTCACAGAAATATAACATGTAGCTTAAGCTTTCCCTACATACTGCAAGAACTTCAAGGCAAAGTAATCTACAATTTTATCAATGATTTAATCTTTAGTCTACCATCTCTAACTCAAATTCTTTATCAAATGTTTTCATCAATAAATTTATATTCAGTCTCTCACTATTTAATCTTGAATTCAGTATTTTCTTTAAAAAAACTTTGTACTAACAATTTGTAAACTGATCACTGTACACTGATATACAGAAAAAAATGCAGATAAAAAGTAATTTAAATCTTGTACTTGTAAAATGCATGAATGGAAATGCCATTAAAAAAAACAACAACAAAGGTATCAGAAAGTGCAGCAACAATCACGCAAGACTCTCTGAATGGAAAAGAAACCTGGTCCATTATAATTTGAGTTATACAAAACAGGATGATTATATGATACTTTCCTACATCAAGAACAATGATTCCCCATCTAAAACATGGTTGTGCCCCTATTTGCAGGTCTGGCATTGGGAAGGGGAGGGGGTGAGCAGGACCAATATTGGCAATTGCCCATGGGGCGAAGAGGAAAATACCTTAATCTTTACTTCAAAATTGATTGAGGGCCATGGTTTCCCGTCCCTGGGTTGAGCCCTGACATATGAAGGGTACAACAGTGGTGCGTTTCCCAAACTTACGATATATATGGGTCTCCACGTCTGTAAGTGAAGAGTGATGGCTCTCTTTGGTGTGATTGAATTTGGTGGTCATACACAGCTGATACTTGGTGAAGGGTTGCAAGAGTGAAATCACCATGGAATAAGTCTCATTGTTCTTGGTTGGGTACTTCTTAAAGGAGGACAAATTGTACATGACGTAATGGTATCCCTCAGATGGAAGATGCAGGATGCTCCCAGCAATAGCTGCTCTACTGGGTCTGTAAAAAAGAAAATGATTTGATAAGTCTTAAGACTTAAGGCCGCTACAAACAGAATGTGACATGGAGAGTGAATTTTTCAACAAAATTGAATAAAACAAAAGGAAAGAAACATTTTGACCTCTTGATTTAAGAGATGGATCGTCATTGTATGGCTTTGTCTTGCAGATGAAAACTGAGAATTGATTCAAAGGGAGTTTATATGCCCATTAAAGCAAAATTCCCCTCGTGACAGAAAATCATGCCCCACTAAAGGGAATTTCTCCATTTTGAACAAAACAGTATTTCTAGCAAATTTTCCAGAATCAGCTTTCTGCTGTAATCAGCCTCAATTGTAAACATTATCATGTGTAAGCAAAAAGATCAAGCATTATATAGTATTTTTTTGCCTAATTGATTACCTAAAAGATAGCTCGCCGGGTCGCGTTTGTTGTGTACCAGTGTTTAGTTGTTAACCCTTACTCTACCACGCGGCGATAGTATCGCCGTTTTCAAACCACCTTTTTCTAAAAATAAAATCGGAACTTTACCACAGTCCAATAAGAGTAATCTTGGTATCATTTTAAAGTACTTGGATATTTCTTTTACAAAATGAAACTTTTTTAAAGGGGTCATATTACATAATTTTTAGAAAAAATACATCGAAAAAGGGTAAAACTCAATAATTGCTACAAATTTTTTTTTAATTTTTCTCTTTTACATCTTACGATAATTTCAAGATCACATTTTTGCTTTAAAATCAAACACGCAAGTCCTAAGACATGATAGTATTGGTTTCTGGTATAAATTTTAAAATCTCTACGTCCAATCTCTTGTTCTGGAGAAATTTCTTCAAAATTTCATGAATTTCTGCCATTTTTGACCCGTTTTTTTCAAAAAATCGTGTAACCCAAACCTTACATCACGCATGCTTTGTTGAACCGCCCGTTCAAAGCGCTTTTGAAATTTTCTTTCATTTGATATATAAATAAAGGCATACCCCTTTCTAATTAGAACCTATCCTATAAGAACAAAATTACACCTCTCTATTATGAACGACCACGTGGCGCAGAGGAAATGTACGCGACTAGCGTGCGGGCGCTCCGGGTTCGAGTCTCGCCGTGGCCACTGTGTAATTATTTTTCTGCTGCATCTTTCAGGGGACGTTTGACTTTTATCATTTTTGATGTGTTTTTATCTTTTCTTTCTTTCTAAAAATTATAGATTAGTATCATTGGAAAGGAAATTTCAAAAACAATCTAAATATGTAACACAAATCTCTGTTTTCAATACTGACAAGAAGTTATACTTCTGCAAAGATTGACCATTTGTTGACCA
This sequence comes from Chiridota heheva, assembly GCA_020152595.1. Lineage (NCBI taxonomy): Eukaryota > Metazoa > Echinodermata > Holothuroidea > Apodida > Chiridotidae > Chiridota > Chiridota heheva. The sequence goes on from JAIGNY010004489.1 coordinate 21,351, forward strand.
AATTTAGCCAAAAATTGCTTAATTTGCATAATTTTGTCCAATATTTCCTAAATTGGTTTTAATTACTCAAAAGATAAATATCTTAGCATCTATTCCAACCAAACTTGTAACGAAAGAAAATGAAAGGAAAGTTGTCAAACATGCATATGAAAAAAAAGTTACGAAAATTGGGGTCGCTATTTTTAAAGCCCTGGTAGAGTAAGGGTTAAGTTCCATGATCAAAAGTACGAAGAAATGTGGCTTCACTTACTTCCTGTCCTCAGAAATAACTTTCATTTTTCAAAGAGAGGAATATTTTCAACATGTTTCAGTACAAAAGCAAAATCGAAATGAAAGATATCGCACATGTTTAAATAAAAGTTACATTAGAATATTAAACATAAAGTACCCTTGCCTTTTGGAAAATAATTTTTGTTTAAATACTTGATAATAATCAGGTGTGAGTTACATAATTTCAGTAACTTTGCTTGAATTATAACAAATTATTCTACGCAAAAATATTTGTTCTTTCCTTTGCTTTAAATGTTGTACCCATTGATTTGATTCCCTCCAAGCTTACTTACATTAATTGTAAAGAGCTCCCGGCATGAGACAATATTCCCAAATAAGAGTTAACAGTATTACAGTTTACCTTGATTGCAGATTTCATAAAAGTTTACAGAAATTTTGAAGTATGAAAACTACATTCCTCAAAAATGGTCTAAATAAGTGGGATACAATCTTACCTGGGTCGTATGTGAAGTGTGTAATAGAGAATTGGCTCCTCGTAGTCCAAAGGGGCAGTCCACATCACATGGATGTCACTTACTCCTGCTCTGTAGGTTATGTTCTCAGTTGTTGCGAATACTGTTAAAACAAAAAAACAATTATATTATTATTATTGGGAGTAAATCTGTACATACATTTAGTGCCTGTTGTAGTAATTAACATATTCTGCTACATCAGTGCTTGTTGTAGTAATTAATATATTCTCTTACATCAGTGCTTGTTGTAGTAATTAACATATTCTGCTACATCAGTGCTTGTTGCAGTAATTAATATATTCTGCTACATCAGTGCTTGTTGTAGTAATTAACATATTCTGCTACATCAGTGCTTGTTGTAGTGATTAATATATTCTGCTACATCAGTGCTTGTTGTAGTAATTAACATATTCTGCTACATCAGTGTTTGTTGTATTAATTAACATATTCTGCTACATCAGTGCTTGTTGTAGTAATTAATATATTCTGCTACATCAGTGCTTGTTGTAGTAATTCACATATTCTGTTACATCAGTGCTTGTTGTAGTAATTAACATATTCTGCTACATCAGTGCTTGTTGTAGTAATTAACATATTCTGCTACATCAGTGCTTGTTGTAGTGATTAATATATTCTGCTACATCTGTGTTTGTTGTAGTAATTAACATATTCTGCTACACCTGTGTTTGTTGTAGTAATTAACATATTCTGCTACATCAGTGCCTGTTGCAGTATTCAACATATTCTGTTACATCAGTGCTTGTTTATATCAGGTATGTATAAGCTTTGTGTGCGTATAATGAACAATCAGATGTCATTCACGTAAAACTCACTCTTCGTATACCAGGTGAATATATAAAACGTTAAAAAATATGAAGTAAAATAAAGAACGAACACAAAAAATGCAATCAGTAAAATTTGCTGAACTGGTAGGTGGTTTAGCATGCAGTATGTTTGTTGTATGTGTGATGTGACTGAGCTGTGTGAAGACTCATGAAATGCAACAACGCTTGCTCTGCAAAATGGCTGCAACCATGCAATACTATGTTTAAAACAATTGTAGCTGTCGGAAGCAATGTCATGCCCAAACTGAATCCGATTGTGCATCTAAAAGCAATATTTAATAACAGATCTGTATTATCTTTTAAAGTGTATGGACATCATAGAGGCAATACTAGGGTTCTATTTGAAACACGGTGAAAGTAGCAACCAGAAAAACAAAATGTTTAGTGGTTCCGATGCATTCTTTCATGGTTGGTTGATTTTCAAGTTTTATATTAACTGGCATTGTAATCATGAAGTATGCTGAATAACATGTATTTATAAGCCATGCCCACCACGCACATTAATAAAATAGAACTTGCTGATAACACTTGTATGATACAAAACATGCATGCTACGGTTGCCCATTTATCACTATTTTAAGAATTTTACATAAAGCCCCACCTACATGACATCACTACCAAAACAATAGGTCACATGCACAGACCATACCTCATCTGTGTACCACATATGACATGTGTGCAATGTGTTTACAAGTTTTTTGGAGCATTTTCACATTAAGGCACACTAAAGTGATAGGACCTGTTGACAACATAAGTATGTATACAGTAACTAACAAATAACATGCAAGTATGATGCAAACAGATATATGGTTGCTCAAAATTGATCACCTTTTCCCCGGCACAAGTGTATTAGTTCAAGCATATAGCCACGATGCCAAAAACATTAATCATTTTATAAATTTTCCGTGTTAGATTGCTTAAAATGCATAAAAAGCAACAAAAAAGAAGCTTGTCTTGTTGATATAGAACACATAATACTTAATATACACACGTGTTGACGCTATGAAATGATATATGCAAGTCTAAAAGTTGTACATTATAATCCAAAGAATTTTAAATAAAAATTTGCTTTGAAATTGTTTTCTCAATTTTAAATATTTTCTGCATTTTTGCAGCTCTTATTGTATTAGGCGAATGTTTTCAAATTTCAACAAATTCTTGCATTATTTTCTTCAGAGAATAAATGTAAAGCTAGTTCAATGTATGCAAATTTGGTGATGTGTTAACCCCCACTTCTGTTTCTGTGCGGTGACAATCGTAAAGTCACACATACATTGATTGGTAATATCGTAATATTAAATACAGTGTGATTTAACACTAGGTTTCAGCCAAAACTTGTTTAAAAACTGTAAAACTGCCCAAAAAATTCAGTCAAAAGACTTGAACTTGCTATGCACACCGTAAATACATTTAAAATTTAACCTCAAATAAATGCCTTCCTTTTTGAAAATGTAATGCCTACAGGGTGTTTATTAGGGAATATACAGTAAGACTACTTTTCTTTAGCTGTAAATTCCGTTTTAGATGTAGATTGTGGCTATGCCTAAAAAAAAAGCCTATTCCATCATCAGATCTCAATCCTGCATAAAAATGCGCATTTTTCCAAAGCTGTGAAATAATCAGTTAGTGACAGATTCTCATGGGAATTTCTTCTGTTTTATGGTTTTCAATGGATATGTCAGTAATTAATTTAGTTGATGTTGCGTTCACCTGTCCATAGATCTATGAGAAAGACCAGTACGTATAAATTCAGTTGAAAAAAAGAGTGCAAAAATGTTGCAAATGCACATTTTAATATCATGATCTTGCAATAATTCCGTCACATGTCCCATATACAATGAATATGCATAATATGCTCATCAAAAGAAGATGACCACATTTTCAACTAATTTTTTTTTAAGCACTGTGATCTGATCTCCCTGCTTAAGTTATTTTCAGAGAATATATCTGAATCAAACCTTACTCAAAATTCAGCTTGTTTTAATAATCTTGAGCATTTCATACTCCAAAATCACATTTTTGCAGATTTTATTGTAAGTGATATATGTTTAAAGAAAACTACATTTTGTTTAAAAAAAACCCTGTAAAATACCATTTCCTTAGCTAAACATATTCAAGATGCCTTTTTAAACTTCATTATCATCACCTTGTAACAACCCAAATTCAGTCATAATCATGGCATATATAAACTGAACACATTCAAGAATGCTCATCCAAAGCTGATGGCCACATTTCCTACTATTTCATATTAGATGTTGTAGTTGAAATTCTGTATGGGTACAAAACCCTATTTATATGTTTTATTGGTTTTAATTGATTGTTATTTGTTATTGACACATTCTGATGGGAAGGAAGTTAAGGTTTTAAGAAAGATTAGTACATTAATAAAAATCCAATTGGGAAAAAGAGTGCAAATATGTTGCAAATGCACATTTTAATATCATGATCTTGCAATAATTCCATCACATGTCCCATATACATTGAATATACATAATATGCTCATCAAAAGATGACCACATTTCCAACTAATTCACTTTAGGCACTGTGATATAATCTCCCTGCTTAAATTATTTTCAGAGAATGTATCTTAATGAAACCTTTTTCAAAATTCAGCTTGTTTTTGATAATCTTGAGCATTTCATACTCCCAAATCACATTTTTGCAGATTTGCTTGTAAGTGATATATGTTTAAAGAAATTGTACATTTTGTTTAAAAAAACTGTAAAATACCATTTCCTTAGTTAAACATATGCAAGATGCTTTTTTAAACTTCATTATCATCACCTTGTAAAAATCCCAATTCAGTCATAATCATGGCATATATACACTGAACACATTCAAGAATGCTAATCCAAAGCTGATGACCACATTTCCTACTATTTTATATTAGATGTTGTAATTAAATTTCTATATGGGTAAGAAGTCCTACTTATTTGTTTCATTGGTATTCCATTTCACTTGAATGCCCTTTTAGCAAAAATTTAACCTGCTGATTATTACCTCTCAGATTGTTGCATAAAAATGTGAAAATGTTTAGAGAAAGGACTGTGAAGCTAACCACAAAATTTTCAGAAAAAGAACTGTGAAGCTAACCAGGAAATGTTCAAAGAAAGGATTGTGAAGCTAACCAGGAAATGTTCAAACAAAGGACTGTGAAGCTAACCAGAAAATGTTCAGACAAAGGACTGTGAAGCTAAGCACGAAATGTTTAGAGAAAGTACTGTAAAGCTAACTAAAAATGTTCAGAGAAAGGACTGTGAAGCTAACCAGGAAATGTTCAGAGAAAGGACTGTGAAGCTAACCAAGAAATGTTTAAAGAAAGGACTGTGAAGCTAACCAGGAAATTTTCAGAGAAAGGACTGTGAAGCTAACCAGGAAATGTTCAGACAAAGGACTGTGAAGCTAACCAGAAAATGTTTAGAGAAAGGACTGTGAAGCTAACCAGGAAATGTTCAGACAAAGTACTGTAAAGCTAACCAGGAAATGTTAAGAGAAATGACTGTGAAGCTAACCAGAAAATGTTCAGAGAAAGGACTGTGAAGCTTACCAGGAAATGTTCAGACAAAGGACTATGAAGCTAACCAGGAAATGTTCAGAGAAAGGACTGTGAAGCTAACCAGGAAATGTTTAGAGAAAGGACTGTGAAGCTGCCAAGGTAATGTTTAGAAAAAGGACTGTAAAGCTAACCAGAAAATGTTCAGAGAAAGGACTGTGAAGCTAACCAGGAAATGTTCAGAGAAAGGACTGTGAAGCTAACCAGCAAATATAACTCTACAGTGTTTCTGCATCTACAAATGCAGTTCATCGACCTAGCAAAGTGATTTAATGATAATGATGAGCAACATTTACAAATGATGCCTTTTCTGCTATTAACAGAGTAGAGTTGTAGAGATGTAGATTACAATTCAAGTAAGTAACAATGTATTTTGCAATGTATTTGTAACAATGTATTTGTCAGTAATTGCATTACACAGAAGTACCTGGGCAGAGGACTGTATTGCATCCCCTTCTTTGTATATTCTGGCCATTACACTTACGACCATCCCACATGGGTACAGGGTTGAGCAGTTTCTGACCCGTGTCTTAAGGCTTCCGCCACATGTCACTGGGCATTCGGTCCATTCTGACCACAGGTTCCAGCCACCGTGCACTATATGATGAACAACAAAACACAATATCATATCATAATTAAATACAATAATATAAACTGATAGCAGAATAGAAACCATGGTCATACATCATAATGATATTACACTGCCTCCTTACACTATTGGTGCTACTAAATTATTGCATATCCATGAAGAATGGGTAGAGACATTAGAATATGTGCAATAGACATCCAACAAAGTTGGTTTACAGTGGGTCCAGAAGTAATATTTCATTTCATGCTTAATGAGTAACATCTATGCCTGTTGACAGCATGGAAGAAGGTTAAACACTTTAGTAATCAAAAATAAAATTAAGTACATCAAAAGTAACAATTTCTTTCTTCAAAAGAAAAGCATTTCATTAGTTTTATTTCAGAAATGTTCTTTTCTTTTATGGAAGATAGCAACTTGTGGATCAAACCACACAGTAAATATATAGTACTCAGACCAACACTAACGTTGCAAGACATGTTCCGGATATACAACTATGCTTAGCAGTGCCCTTTTAATAGATAAAACCCTTTAAGAGTCTCAAGAAAAGATTAGAAAAGTAATGAACAAGTTTATTGTCTAACATGGAAAACAAAATAATAAAACATTCCATTCAAGACAAATAAATCAAAGCATAAGTATTAGCATCAATCATCTCCCTTCAAACATCAAAATTTTGTCAGAGCTCTGGGCTACACAAACATGCACACATGCAGTCAGTGCTTGGGGAAATTATTTGACCTGTGGTGAAAATTTAGAGAGATCATAATGGGTCATTCCGCAGTCCGTCACGTAATTCACAGACTACGGAATGGCCCTAATGTGAGTTTATTTGGGTAAAAATATTCTTTGGATAAATTTCAGGCTTGGGAAAGATTTTGTGTTTTGTGCAAGTCTGGAGACTGTATACTTACCTGGGCAGGGCTGCTGATTACATATCTGCCATTGTGATACCCTATCTGACGCAGGACAGTCCTGCCCCGGAGGAACTGAACGAGGATTGATGCAAGATCTTGACCTTGCTTGCACCCCGCCAAGACAACTTTGAGAGCAAATTGACCATGGGCTCCAGTAAGTCCAACTTCCATCTATGTAAAAAGTTTGGAATAACAGTGCATTTTAGTGTTACTTAGCTTATGCCTCACTGATGAAGTGTAGATTCAGTAATTTAGTGCTTAATTGTCGCACCGATCCTAGTTAATATTTACCCTGAAATTCTAATTGATGATGATACGATTACAAGCCAACAAAGTAAAACATGAAACAGAATGTCTTCATCATTCTTTGAAGCCTCTGAAACATTGTTCCTCCATCTCAAACAATTCTGGAGAAACTCAACTTTGGTGTAATGAGAAAATACACCAAAACTTGGAGCTTCGCATTTATTTAAGATCCAAAAAGGCCGCCATTTTAACTTACTTACTTAGAGCACAGTAGTATTTGTGTAATGTAATGTACGTACACGGTATCAGCGATGACTAAGCCAACACAGAATCATGTGTCGAGAGGGCTGTTTAAGAGGTCAATGGAAGTCTTTTGTTACTTTATCGCAAAGTCCACGGAGAGATTGAAAAGGTTGTGGTCAAATCTAATGAATATTCATTGGATATCAGTTTTTCCTTTAAAAAAAATGCGTTCTCAGTAAAAATCTCATGGACTTAACGTTATCACAAGTTAAAATGGCGGCTTCCCATGGACCATGTAATGAATTACGAAGCTCCAAGTTTAAAGGTATTTTTTATTTCACCAAAAGTTGGGCTTCTTCCGGACTGTCAAACATGACTCACCTGCATGCTGATTTCCCCCTAATTTTTCTCAATGTGAAACACAAACACAGAATTCATTTTACTCATTCGACAAGAAAACAATTTTATGACCTGTGAAGGTTTACCTATGCATGGCTGAATCACACACTTCTTTGTCTGATTAGCTCGTCCATCACAATATTCCCCTCCATATGTAGGAGCAGGACCGTCGCAAACTCGATCTCTGTGGACAGCACCATCTCCGCAGGTTTTGGAACATTGGGTTGACCAGAGTGTCCATTCTCCCCAGACTCTGTTCACTGAAAGAGATGTTTCATAATAATAATTCAAACATCATCTTTCTACTCAGGTCACATGTCTACAATGGGCGAAAGCTAAATTTGACATATGAAGCATACTAAGTAATAGGCTCAGATGACATAATATTTCTATGCAAAACTTTTCAACATAAAATATGCTTACCACTGTGAGAAAAAAGAATCAATGAAATTTCCTTTCAATACAGGAAAAGGACCAAATATAATTGTCTGAAAATATTTTCCCACATTCAAAGAAGACCCGATCTCAATTAACAACAGGCCTTGACATTAAACACATCTCTCATAGACCCCGTAATTGTTACCTGATAATAACCTGCAATATATCACAAGCAACAAATCTATTCCAATTATGATAATAATAATAATAACATATGAAGGCCTTCTTCTACATGGCCCTAATTTGTGACACATTTTTAATGAGTTATGTCAATCGCCCTGACCTCCACACATTCTGAAACGATATCCTAACAATAGTAATGAGTCTAGAACTACATATTATCCTTACCCACTTTTATGCTTGTAATAAAAAACACAAGATATTTCTTAATGTAGACCTATTTGAGGCATTAATCTACTTGGAACACATGGCAAATTAAAATGAATTATCACCTCCACAGTCTACAGTATTACAGGACATATCTTCAGTTGCAATCCTTTCACACTTAAAGCCACCAAACTGAGGCTTGGGATTGGTGCAGGACCTGTTTCTCCTCATAATACCACCTCCACAAAATTCTGAACAATTAGAAAATGCTGACCACTCAGTCCATCCTCCATTTACTGAAAAAGAGACAAAGATATCAGATAAATTGATGTGTGGACTACACAAAACCTGGTGGAAGCTTAGGCTTCTTAGAAACTTCCTAAACAGCACATATGAATGAATTCATCAGCTTTCTACTGTTTAGCATTCTGCAAATCACAAAAACGAAAAGAGGTTTCTTCTAGCCAAATACTGGTGTAGTAAGAGGGGTCAATCAGGTTGCTTGACACCCTCCCCTCTCCCATGGCTCCCCAAAAGGTCCAGAATCCAAAAGGCTGGCTACTCCCCTGCCAAACAGCATATAAAATGATCTGAAAGGCAGCATCTGTTCATTACATACATTACCACAATGATTAATTAACAGAGAAAGCAGGGCTATGGACACCTCCTAACAATGCCTCTGGCTGCTAGCCAGAGTTGCACTATGCTAAACTCTTAGTGACAAAAGAGTTAGAGGAAAGCCCCCCCTCCAAAAAAGCCCAAAACTGGAAAGGATTTAAAGACAAAACAAATTCATGAGGGGAAGGGGTACTTGAGAGACAACTTGAAGCAAAGACTGGCAGGAATGATCATGTTTGGTGTCTAGTCTTATGTGCCAGAAGCACAAAGAGGATCTAATGAGTAGGACACTGTTATTTCAAAGGGTAATTTCGTACAAGATACATATAGAAATGGCAAGCTTCGTGATTAAAACCATAATCAATCCATCAAAATAATGATCTAAATTTTAACCAATCAATGAAACTTATAATCTAAATTATTAAGAACAAATTAAAAAGGAAAAGCTATTTATTTTCAATGTCCGAAATATTGTGCAGTTTTGCTAAACATAGAAACCCAACAAAATCAATCAGGGGCAACTTAATGATCTAAACTACATTCAATGCATCAACTTAAGATTCAAGCTATTATCATTCACTTCAGAAGGTACACACTTTAAGTTGTTCAAAATATTGCCAATAACAGGTTTGAAGAGTTCTGCTTGTTATAGAGCCCAAGAAAATAAAGAGCTTGAAAATCCCCCCCCCCTCCCCCCTTCTTCCCCAATAAGTCTAAAACAATCTCATTCCTGCATAAAGAACTCATCAATTTTGCCATTTCATTGATTTTAGACATTAATATGCACAAACTTAGCTCAATTTTCTACTTTTCATGATTAAAAACACTTTTTTTTAGTTTCTTACTTCGGCATTCAAGCAACTCCATACACGGTTCCTCCTGGCAGTAATTCTCTCTGATCGTGAACCTGGGACATTCCCTGCTTCCACCTCCTGGGGCAGGATCTGTGCAAATCCGATTTCGATTGCAAAAACCAAAACCACAGGTCTTGGAACAAGGAGTCCATGACATCCACTGTGCCCAATTCCAATCAACTGGCAACGTAAAACAACAAATTAGTCGTTGATAAATGATTGCACTGATTTAAAGAACATTGGTACTTAAAAGAAACTTACTTCTGTACCTTACTCGGCAAATCATGACACTTTATAATGCATGATTGGGATTAATAAATGCTTTACTAATCAGGTACTACATATCTGAATAAATATTTGTATACAAAAGAGTTCTTACCATGCTTCCAGCACATTTTAGTCTAATTCAAATGATGACCCACTCTCATATACAGTAATCTGATTCTGGCTATGATTCATGACATTATAGGCAGCCCAAATTCAGGAGCTTTTTTCAATTAAATACAACCTTTTTCAATTCCTAGTCCTATAAAGCTAAAGCTAAATCTACTTGTGTACTTACTTCCTCTCTCTCACAAACTTACACTGCAACATATAATCTTACAAAAAATAAAAATACATCTGAAAATTCCCTTACAAAAATTCCAGATTTGGATTATATCAAAATTAGTATCTGGCTTATATCTTTGCTGATAAAGTTTGATATGACCAGATCAAACCAGATAGAGCCTTGATTTATTACCTCCACCAACAATTTGGACGGAGGTTATGTTTTCGCCTGTGGTTGTTTGTTTGTCTGTTATCAAGATATCTAAAGAAATAATAATTGGATTTAAATTAAAGTTGGTGTGTAGTTTTGCTACTGCTTAAGGAAGAAGTGATTAAAATTTGAGACATATTGGAATGGGTAAAGGGTGAAAATGGGGGTGGGACATGTTTTTGCCCCTGTTTGTCTATCATCAACATATCTCAAGAACTGATAAATGGATTTTGATTATATTTGGTGTGGTTTTTTTACTGCTTAAGGAAGAAGTTTTTTAAATTTGGGACTTATTGGAACAAGGGAGAGTAGGAATGGAGGGGTGGGGATATTTTAGGGCAAGATTTATTAAGACTTAGTTGAAACTTTCCAATGGAATGTGCTGAACAATGATCATGCCATGAAAGAACAGCCATACATTCAATTTTCTGGACTCAAAAGAAAATCAAGGTAAGTGGTCTCTAGTATCATAGAAATCAAAACAATTAATTTCTGCCATGAATGAAAATGATGAAATGTCAATCTACCCTGAATAGAGCTCAAACAATGAAAGCTTAGCCTGAATTAAACTGAAAACAATTATCACAAGTGATAATCCCCAAGTGTTTAGAATGTAAATGGCAATACAGATCAACAGTGAAAAAGAGATTGTTTGGGGTTATAAGTTGGCGTGGAGGGTCTCTGAGATAGATTGAATTCCGATGGGAGGACGAACATGGGAGGAGGTATGCACTTTGCAGAGTGCTATAATTCTAGTTGCTCATTTAATCAACAAATAAACATTTATATCAAGACATAGGGCTTTTTTTAGTACACTTAACTGTAGGGGTCATGCCCGCATCCCAACCACCACTCAGCAAAGTGGCCCCACTCCCACTCAACAAAGTGGCCCACCCCCACTCAGCAAAGTGGCCCCACCCTTGTTGAGCATTTTGGCCTCCCCAGTTTGGTCCCTTAAATTTATACTACCAAACAGAGGCATAGGAAGTCGGTGACAAGGGGGAAACTGCTCCTGTGAGAGGTTTTTGCCTTCTCTGTTGCGTGCTTTCTTCACGATTGGGAGGTGATTCTCGCGGTTGACGTAAGCGTGTACAAGCCATGATTATTATCTCTGCATGGCTATAAATTTTCAGTCTATCGCACCCAAGCTCACCAGAGTGTTTATAAAACATCCGTTTAAAAGTCCAAATGAATCTTCAGCTCCACACTACATGCATGGTTGGCTCTGCAATAACCCTATCCACAATACCTGCTTCTTTACAATAAGTTCCATTGTATGCATATAGATGATAAGGAGTGTAATAACTGATGTTTAAATTCACTCAACTATCTGTGGTGGGTTTGTTAATTGCTTCTAGCAGAGTCTTAAAGTTATACGCCCTGAAATGGAGGTCTTGTGGATGAAAAGACTGAAAATTTGTAGCGAGGATTGTGTGTAATGCTCAGTATGGTTTTGCCAAGTTGGAGGAGAAACTTTATCATTACAGTCAATGGGATGTCACCTCAGCCAGTCCGTGAAAATTAATGGTACTAATATATGTTGGACACTAGTATCTAATACACAACATACTTGAAGAAAAATAAATTATGTAAAGTATTTCTTGAAAAATGACAAAAAATATGTGTCTCCCATTGACTGCAATGATAAGTGACTGAAGTTGAGATTGTCAAAAAAGCATTGTTACACAACACCACAACATTCCCGGACATCCGACCCCAAAAATATTGGGAAATAATTAACATCAAATTGAAGAAATGTAAAATTATTAGATATTTTGGTAATTTTCCCCAAAATTGGCCAACGTTTCCTTAAAATGGGTCAAAAGTTTCCAGAAATTGAATATCCGGTTATGATTAAACTGTTCCAAAAATGAAGGAATTTTTTTGGAATTTCCAACATATTGAAGAGGATTTCCCAATTAGCAGCAAGTTTTGATAGAAACTTAATTTACAAGTGCAATATTTCCACATGTCAAAGGGAAATTTGTTGGGTTTTGAGAGGTAACCCATGTTTATGTTATGTTTATATATTTATATAGCGCTCAATATCTATACAATGCACATTCAGCGGCGCTGTACAGAAAATAAATAAAACTGTTCATAAAGTTAATAAAGTTCATAGGATAAGGATAAACACAAACAATTATAAAAAGCCTTAGTGAACAAAACAGTTTTTAGTTCCCGTTTGAAATTATCGTAGTTATTGATGCATCAAGAGAAGATGGCAAACTATTCCATGTGACAGGGGCAGCTACAGCAAACGACCTGTCTTTAAATGTTCTGCGTTTTGTGAGAGGAATGTCGAGGAGAATGCCCATGGTGTTAGAAGAAGAGCGTAAACCTGTTCGACCTGCACGTATAATGATGAGTTCTTTAAGATATGAAGGAGCCAGATCATGAAGACATTTGTAGACATATGTTGCAATTCTATATGTTATTCGGGATTTTATTGGTAACCAGTGAAGGGAGCGAAGAGAGTCAGTAGCACTATCAAACTATCCTCTACCTAGAACCATCTTGGCAGTCATGTTCTGGACCCGTTGCAACTGTTTTATATCACAATCAGGAAGATCATAGTACAAGGTGTTTGAATAGTCGAGGTGAGGTAAAACCAGAGATAAGGCAAGTGTTTGGCAAATATCAATTGTCAAGTACTTCCTTATGCTCCTAATCCTACTGAGATTGAAGAGTGCAGTTTTACATTTAGCCTTAATCTGTTGGCGAAATGACAGTGATTCATCCCAGTAAACTCCAAGATATTTGATTGAGGTAGATTTTTTTACTTCGATACCACTCACCACCATGGAATGGGAGTTGCACTTTTGTAGTTGGTGTTTGCTACCAAACAAGATAAACTCTGTTTTACGAGGGTTGAATTTTAATTTGTTTGAATTCATCCAAGAGTGAACTTCAGATAGGCAACTTTCCAGGTTTAAAATGGCATCTTTTTCAAGTTCTCCTTTGGGTGTAAATGCTTTATAGAGAGCATGGTCGTCAGCATATCCCATGACATTGATGTCAAAGGCATAAATTACACCACCTAACGGGCTGGCATAAGTGGAATACAACACTGGCCCAAGTATTGAGCCTTGGGGTACAGAGAAGTTTGTGTTCTTGTAATCAGAAGAAGCATCCTGAACAGAAACATAAAATGATCTGTTGGACAGATAGCTTTGGAACCACGCCAGTGCGTCATCCATGCATGTAGTGTCATCCAACACTTCTGCAACCAAACAAATTTAACTGCACATTTTGAGAAAGGTTTTTTAAACATTGTCTAATTGTCATAACAGTCACGTACAGATTTCCGTTAGAATCTTACAAGACAAGAAAGAACACTATTTAAGTAGATAGTCAAGTTGAAGTTATATCAGATCAGATATAATTGAAATCAGATTAGGAGTGACATCATAGCCACTCCTAAAATGCCAAGTTCTTTTAAATGTCTTTATCTTATCAATTTTTTTTTATTTTGACATTTTTTGCTGCAATTGTGCCAGCAGAGTACTTAAAGAGTTACTGTTATTTACCATCTGAAGAATTTTTTGGAAAAAAAACCAATGGTGATGATGATGACTGATGATGACTTTCAATTGAAATTTTGCAAAAATTTACAGATTTTGAGTTAGTCTTCTATTTCATATATCACCACTTCTGCACAAATTAGAATGTTTTCAAACTTTAAATTGCCATAACTCAGAAACTACACATGCATTTGTTGCATTCTGAAAACTATTGTACAGAAATTAGAGCTTTTTATCTATAAAATCTCTACCTGTTTCATGTACCTTTAATGTAATTCATTCACATACTGTATGTTCCATTTCAAATCTGGTACCTACCCTCACTGAATTGACCATCAACATCATATATATAAATAAACACATTGAAAATCATTGCAGCAATGCAGAGATGAACCTCAAGGGAGATACAACTGGACATGGTTCTTCTTCGCATCGCTTTAAGGAAGACAACATCTTATTGGATGAGCCATCATCTTGACACATGAAAATATCTACAGTATGTGATGAAAGTGACAAAAAATAAAAAATTAGTCTGAGCAATTTCAAACACTCTTCAAAAATAAAATACATCCCTTATAATATTAGCACTCCATACAATTGGGCATTCCATACAGACAGTGTTATAGTCGAGATCTGAGACCGAGACTTTGCCCTCCAAGACCGAGACCAACCCTCCCAAGACTGAGACCCACATTATCTGAGACTTCAAGATCTTCCGTTTAAAACTGTTCATATAGAAAGGAATATGGGCTTGCACATGTCCCCTGCCCCTTAAAATATTGTGCCTATTAATGGTATAATTGTCAAAAAGAAGTCAATTTTATTTCCAATGCTGTAAACACTTTTCTTTAAAACAAGAACTTTTCTTTGAAACAATTCTTTTTTTTAAATACTGTTTATAGTTAGCATGAAAAGGCTGAAATGAGTAAGTTTTATAACACAAACAGAATAGTCACCACGAGTAAACAAAAAGTTTGATATTTTTGGACAGTATGGCATATGTAAAAATCTAGTGTTCCACCATGTCAATAAAGCACTATGGGCCATTATGCAATGGATATGTAACATCACCGAAACAACAAACTTTTATTCCGATGGCTACCAACTTATTTTCTTACCTTGTAAACAAAAACAACTTAGTCCTCGGTATTAAGGAAATGATCCCGAATCAAATAACGATATAACTGAGTAAAATGTATTGCTAAAAATGTGTGAAAAAGTTTTGACTGCGTGGTTTTTTACAGTGACTAAGTATTGTTAGGTGTATGCGAGTATACACAAATTAGAGAGAGAGCAACACAGACGAGGTTGGGTTGCATTGTTTGAACGTTTCAAGTCCAACGTGTATAGGCTAACGCCATATGCGTACCTACATGCCACGGGGGTAAGATATTAAAGATATTGTGCACACTTAATTTAGAAGCATAATATATTTTATTTGTGCATGCACATACACAAAAATTTGTTTGTCTTTTTTCTTTTTATCAAATTTTGACCACATTTATCATTATTTCTTTCCAACTTTTACACTGCACCAAGAAACAAACTGAAGTGTTTAATTTTAAGGAGGTTGATTTTGATATTGAAAATAAAGGTTCCTAGAAAAATCTGGGAACTTTTTTTTGAGACGTGTTAAATCCCTTTAACTTATGTTTATTGTGTGGTGCAACTTTTACAATGGAGATCTGCTCTATTTGGGTATGTGGGTGCATACTAGCCTACAGTAGTCTAGTTATTATTCGCATTCCTCAGTACAGGTTGACATTGAGATTGCTGTACGGACAGCCAGCCTCGACGGTACTACGGGGAGTACTAGCCTAGGCTCTAACATTAGTCCCTAGCCTACTTTATGTTAGGACTTGGGCAAATGACAGCTAAGCTTGGCGGTAAATGCATAAGTACGCGCCACGAGGTAAGATATTCAAAATATTGCGCGTGCTAATTTAGAGGCGTAAGCCTAATACATTTTATGTGTGTACGCACATGTACATATGCCAGCATTACATGTAATGTTCAGAGCATTTCATGATTTTGAAAAAAATTGTCTTTTTTTCTTCTTTCTTTTAAATTTTGACCATTTACCGTTGTTGTTTATTTCCAACTTCAACTGGAAACAAACTGAAGTAGACCTAGGCCTAGTTATTCATCATATACCCTGTTCCAGGCCTTTTACTTGCCCACTAAAGATTTTTTTCTTGTTGGCTGACATTAACGGATTGTTGTTGTTTCTGATTTACGGCCTGATGGACAAAACAAATGTCCCAGTGATAAGATACAAGCACGTGGGTTGTGACAATAACTAGCTTAGGCCCAGACCTAAGTAAGTATGTTTAATTTTTCAGTGAGAAGAGGGTTGATTTTGATATCAAAAATAAAGCCTTTACATTAGGCTCCCAAAAAATCTGGAAATCCCATTAACTTTTGTTTAACATTAGTGTGTGGTGCAACTTTTTCAATGAACATGGGCACATACAGTGCCAAAATCAGTAGATTTGAAGATCTTCTCTATTTGGAAATGTTGATGCGTAGGCTTAACGTTAGGCTACTAATGCTAATGGCTCACTAACATTTTAATAATAAGTTCGGCCTAACGTTAGGCCTAACGCTAGTAGTAATGATTATTAATAGGCATTTAGGCTTACACAAGTTACAGTATGTGGACTAGTTGAGCGAAAAGACCAGTTTCAAGGAAAAAGTTCACAAAAATTCCATGCTCATAGAAAAATTACCAAAACCATGATATATTGTTTTTATTGAACTCTTTAAAAATTGTAATGCTATTTGTGAGGGTGAGTTTTCTAGCCATACTGCCATGTTGTCTATTTACTCATAACTAGGCCTATTCAGAAACTTGAAAATTATCAATATTGTTCTTTGCTAATAGTTTTTCTTTATAACAGGAAGAACTGCAAATATGTTTTGTCTAGCCAAGCAGTGTAATTTTGATTTAATTTAATATTGTATCAAGATTTTATTGTAAGTTTAAAAAGTTTAGTCATGGGACTAGTTCCACCAAAAATTTTAGTTCCAAAAATGTGTAAAATGGAATGTTAATGTTATGTCCTGTTCGCAGAGAATGATGGAATTTGTTGTTACATACACCATTAATTATTCTAGTCTTACCTTGAGGCATAAGGCAAATTGACTTAGCCCTACTTGGGAAATACACGTTAAGCCCCGGGCCTAGGCTACCTACGCAGACAAGTTATGCAAAAATATTGGTGATCAAATAAATTTTGGCACTCTTTTTATCAAAATTGAAAGAAAATAACATGATTTGACTATACAAAATTTGTAGGCCCTATATGGAAATGTAATTGCAAATTGTTCTGCAATCCTAAACACTAAAAATATGGGGCAATTAAGTAATTATGAAATAAAAAACACATTTTTTCTTGGAACTGGTCCACATACTGTAGTCCGATAACAACTGTAGTAATGTTAGGTCTATAGCCATGGCTGCTATACACAAACTGCAAGTAGTGCTGTGTATGTCTACTGAGTCAGTTAGGCTTAACGTTAGGCCTAGTTTATGCCACATCATTAAGAGCCTAACCTTAATCCTAACGTTAGGCGTACGAAAGCCTTAACGTTAGGCCTAACGTCGTGAACAAAAAATGTTAATGCGTTACGACTTTTATTTTTTTAAGTTCTAACGTTAACATCTTACACTTTGATGTAAGCTTTGACGTACGGAGAATTTTACTGAGGTTGGCTAGAGTGAAAGAACAGCCAGATCAGAAAACATCGGCGCGGCGCAGCACAAGTCGAGTCCGATCGATTTCCTAACTTATAACATTGCAGGCAAGTACAGTAAGTAGAGGGCCTAGTGCTAGTGTTGACCGCGCCTAGGCCTATAACTTGTATAAGCCTATTTTCGTTGTCGGTTTTGCTAAGTTGGAGGTGTAACTTTATCATTACACACAGTCAATAGGATATTTTATTTTATTTTTATGACTTTGTTTACATGCCATACGTACCGCACACAGTAAAAGCATTCGGACTTGCCCACGTATATCGCGCAAATTTTGTTTTCACTCCAGCAAATGACGCCGGATGTGACGTGAAATTGTCAGGAATTTTTTTTCATTTGAAGGAAATTTCCTTCATTTTCGGAAAATTTTCGTGAAATGTTCTCAAACCAACCATTTTTGGGACATTTTACTCAAATTTTCAATAATTTTACGACACACCCCTTCCCCCCAACACTCCCCCGCTTTCTTTACAAATAGTTTTACCGTGATAAATGACTCGTACAGTTTTGTAGGTATGCTCGGACAAAAATCAAATTTGACCCCCCCCCTCCCTTAAATGTCAAATATGTTCCTAAGCCGATGAAAAGTTTTCACAAAGTCAAATGGAATGTAAAAAGATATTATTTGACTATTGAATTTTCGACGCCCTGATATCACAAATGCTAAAAATAAATGTAGGTGAGTGAGTTTTAAAAAAGAATGTTATGAGTTTACAGCAAAAATAAGGAAAGTTTGTTTTTACACGACCAAATTTCATTTCGCCAGGGTTTTTTTTTGGTCGGTGCTGAAACTTTTCCGGCCAAACATGTTAAACGACAAAATTTGCCATATTTGGCTGGTAATCGGCCAAACTGGCAATATCATGGTAGAGTTGCAATAACTTATTACATGTTCTTAACTCCTTCCGAATTCTACATCAAGCTGTCAAGTTCAGTGGCGAGGATGGGCTTATTTTCTTATTAGATGGAACACAGAAAGTCTGAAAAATTGGTTAAAAAACTAATTGGAAAACAAGGTCTCTATATTTCGCAAACAGAAAAATTGCACTGCCCATCCCCATTTCACTGTCTGTTCAAACAAAAATCCTGAAAATAAAGCCATTATGTATTTTGGTTTACAGAATTTAAAGTACTATTTGATATGTTTCGTTTTCAAACTATATGGGTCCTTTCAATTTCGTTAGCAGTGGCAAAATTGGGAACAGACACTTTCTTTCTTTTTGAGAGGGAATCTTACCACCCTCTCGACCGTTTTCCCTTGGTATTATCAGTTCATCCATGAAAAAAACATAATAATGATATCAAATCATGACGCAATCATTCCCTTTTCATTAACTTCTGAGATAGAAAAAAAAAATCACTTCAGTTTTCATTGAGATTTGACCAACTTATCACAGTGATTTGGCCTTCTTGTTTTTTCAAGAATGGGTGATGGAGGAACATGGAACGTAAATTGTATTAACATATTCGTGACAGGTAAAATATATCAATTTGTCAATCTTGCCCGAATATTCGGGAACATTATGCTGTTCCCCCTAAAAATAATGAAATTGCCCCGTACGCCTATGAGAACCCAAGTTTTTTCCAAATGTATACTTTTGTATGTTGATTTTTTGTATCTTAGCGTGAACGTGATACTTCCAACCCTCCTACCTCCCACCCCTTCCCTACTTTTGAGTTATGGATTTTTTCGGTACTAGGCAAATCCCATCTGTGGGTTTAAGATTGTGGAGCCAGGACCAATGTTGGCAATTGCCCATCGGGCAAATAGGTAAAAGGCCAACTTTTGAAAATTATCGGGGCCGGGGAAATTTTGTCCCCCTGAGATTTTCAGTTGCGCTGTCACGGGGGCAGTGGGGGAGCATGGGGTCACGTGTCAATTTATTTCATTTTGTCAAAAATGGCTATTTTGACCTTTTTATTGTGAAGGGGGAGGGGGTAGTCTGTATCATTGTAAAATTATATGCTGGTGTATTAGATCGTTTGTAATCATCCCAAGTTAGTTAAGAGTCGTGTATTGCACACATTTAGTCTTTTTGGAGCATCTAAAACTTGGAAAATGCGAGGTTTTTCAGGGGATTTTCCCCCTGGACCCTACAAAGGGCACTATAAGACGAGCCCCTTGACCCCATGCCGAAAAAGTTTGTGCCCCAAATATCAAACTACTGGCGGCGCCAGTGGAATTTTTGCCTCCACAGACACTCTCTCCTAAAAGGAAGTGGCCTCCACAGACAATTATTCCTGAGCGAATGCACTCAATGAAAGCTGTTTCCGCAGTTTTTATTTTTGCTTATAAACGCGAGCACTTTGGCAACTAGCTACAGTCAGACAGTGCATATGCCAACCCCATTGACGTAATTTTTCGGAGTTTTCTCCATTGGCTCCATTGCATGGTTAGTAAGGGATTACAAAAGTCAATACATTTCAAAAACTGTGGCTTCGAATTTGTTCTGTTCCATATATGGTATATATCTTTTTGCTAATATTAAGTCGTCGACAAAAACCTGCATGGTCCTGACACGAAAAGGTAAAATTAAGGGCGAATTTAAGAAGACATGAAAAATGATTGACCTAATCAAACCTTTACGGTACACGGTGTAGTGATAGTGATAGGCTAGGCGGCTAAGACTTAAAATAATAAATATGGGACTTTATATTATTAGTTGAGCGTTAAAATTGGCAAATTTATCAGTATGTCTTGTGAAATGTAAATGAGATATTTTGTAGCTTCGCAAATTTGTGTCAAATGTTGACGTTGCCATGCACCTAACCTAACTTAGTACTCCCGTATAGTACTTTTGTACTGAAGCCAGCCGTGTTAGCATGGCTGCTGTTAGTGATGGCTGGCTGCTGTTAGTGATGGCTGGCTGCTGTTAGTGATGGCTGGCTGCTGTTAGTGATGGCTGGCTGCTGTTAGTGATGGCTGGCTGCTGTTAGTGATGGCTGGCTGCTGTTAGTGATGGCTGGCTGTTGTTAGTGATGGCTGGCTGTTGTTAGTGATGGCTGGCTGTTGTTAGTGATGGCTGGCTGTTGTTAGTGATGGCTGGCTGTTGTTAGTGATGGCTGGCTGGCTGTTGTTAGTGATGGCTGGCTGTTGTTAGTGATGGCTGGCTGGCTGTTGTTAGTGATGGCTGGCTGGCTGTTGTTAGTGATGGCTGGCTGGCTGTTGTTAGTGATGGCTGGCTGGCTGTTGTTAGTGATGGCTGGCTGGCTGTTGTTAGTGATGGCTGGCTGGCTGTTGTTAGTGATGGCTGGCTGGCTGTTGTTAGTGATGGCTGGCTGGCTGTTGTTAGTGATGGCTGGCTGGCTGTTGTTAGTGTTGGCTGGCTGGCTGTTGTTAGTGATGGCTGGCTGTTGTTAGTGATGGCTGGCTGTTGTTAGTGATGGCTGGCTGTTGTTAGTGATGGCTGGCTGTTGTTAGTGATGGCTGGCTGTTGTTAGTGATGGCTGGCTGTTGTTAGTGATGGCTGGCTGTTGTTAGTGATGGCTGGCTGTTGTTAGTGATGGCTGGCTGTTGTTAGTGATGGCTGGCTGTTGTTAGTGATGGCTGGCTGTTGTTAGTGATGGCTGGCTGTTGTTAGTGATGGCTGGCTGTTGTTAGTGATGGCTGGCTGTTGTTAGTGATGGCTGGCTGTTGTTAGTGATGGCTGGCTGTTGTTAGTGATGGCTGGCTGTTGTTAGTGATGGCTGGCTGTTGATAGTGATGGCTGGCTGTTGTTAGTGGTGGCTGTTGTTAGTGGTGGCTGTTGTTAGTGATGGCTGGCTCTTAGTGATGGCTGTTGTTAGTGATGGCTGTTGTTAGTGATGGCTGTTGTTAGTGATGGCTGTTGTTAGTGATGGCTGTTGTTAGTGATGGCTGTTGTTAGTGGTGGCTGTTGTTAGTGATGGCTGGCCGTCTTCGTACATCAATCCCAATGGTATAAGCGCTTTGAGTGCAATTGTTATCATCATCATCATCATCATCATCATCATCAGCAGCAGCAGCAGCAGCAGCAGCAGCAGCAGCAGCATCATCATTATCACCACCATCATCATTACCATCATCATCATCATCATCATCATCATCATCATCATCATCATCATCATCATCATCATCATCATCATCATCACCATCATCATCAAGGTCTAACTTAAACTTTAAGTTAATAACACCTACATCAAAAATTCCACTTTACCACGTATACAAAGTGTGTGACCTCACCCTCAGTTTTTGGGAAATTTCCTTAATTTTCGTAAAATCTTTAATTTCTGGAAGATTTTCTTCAATTTCCAAGAAAATTCTCCACTTTTCAGAAAAGCACTGTCAATTTTGAGAAATTTTTAGGAACTGTTGCCAAACCAAATTGAATAAATTTCCAACAATTCTACACATATGCCTTCAATTCTAAATTTACTCTTATATGAAATAGGACTTTAACAGAATCAAAATGGTGTAGAAATTATTTTCAAAGCTTATTCCATTAAGGAGATATTCAAGTTTACAGTTTTTCTTATCTGTGTATAATTGACTGGTGTAGTAAGTCCATGGAAGATTAGCTTCCTCATTCTCACTTTCTTAATAACTGTTAAGAATTCTGAAGAAAATTGATTTAACCTTTGTACTGTTTGAATTGTTTTACAGGTGGTAAATTATAAAAAAAACCTTTTGTAGATTATGTTTTTCTACTTTTCTGACATATCCCATGGCTTATAAATCATATAATTGCAGGAAGAAATGTGATAGAATACATAAAAAAATTCTGATTTCAGTCGTTTCAACACAAATGATACAAAACTTGAAACTTAAATATCTCCTGAGCAGAATAATATATTTAGATGCTCTCTTCATTTTGTTTCTTTGCAAGTCCTCTTTCATATTGGATTGACTTGCTCCACCACTGAACTAATCTTTTAACTGAAAAATACTTTGTTTCATAGGAAAATTCTTATATCCCAATGCCTTGCAGGCTACAGCTTAAATGTGGAGAAGGGTGTAAATGAGGGTTCAAAGCAAATAAAGGGGGTTCTGTGGTGAAAAAATACACCCATCTCCCAAACAAACAAAATTAGCTCAATTTTCCCTCATGATTTGATTGTCAAAGTTTCAAAAATAGCTTCAAGAATTTTCTAAAAGATTTAACTATAGAACACATATTAGATTTGTGACCAATATTGTGATAAGTAGAGGATGGGGTATGTACCCCGCTCCCACCCCATAGCCATGCCACTGCATCTAGCATTTCGTAAATTATGTATTGACATAGAGTTTATAGATGAAAAGATTGTAAGCATATATAAGACTGATTATGTTGATACATGTTGTCATTTATATTTTTCTTTAGAAATCTGAAGATGAGAAAAGTTTTTATAAAGTGTTAAAGATGTTAATGTGCAAACAAGGTTTGTATTTTATTATTCCTAAAAAGAGCATAAATTTCCATAACAATCGTTGTCCATCATTTAACAATATGATGATTGGTGGCATGAGGGGAGGGGGTGGGGGTAAATGAGATACGGTGTGTAGAGATGGTTTTACATGGAAAGAGATACAGATTGATTATATGGCGAAAGCCAGTTTCATATGAAAGCTACCAACGTACAACTTTCAGTTTCAAACTATTACTTCACACTTTTTCTTGATCACTTATAATAAATGCATCAACTAACGATCTTTGCTCCTAATAGTGCAAATTGTTTTAGGATTGATCCAAGTTTTGAAGAGAGTGAAAGGTGGCGCCGAGTCGTCTTCACTACTGCTTTTCTGAAGTGCGTATCAAAGAAAAATGTTGTATTATGGTTATTTTATTATTTTAAAGTAATAATAATAATGCCATCCTGTGTGGAATCTGAGCATTGGTATGATTAAAAGACTAACAATACTTGTGAAATATTTGTATTCCGTCTTCTTCTTATGTCTTTGAAGATGTTTTTGAATGTATCATTGATTTAAAAGAAAAATACCAGTAAATTCCTTGATGACAAATGATTTTCATTTGTCGGTACTCTCGCAACCTTCAAGCTATTGATACCAAACGGAGGTAAATAACTCATTTTTTCACCATGTAAGATGAATATCGTGGGCCTGATTAATGGCTCCTGGTGAGTTCAAGAGCGAGGCATTGGGACAAAAGGGTGAATTTCCAAAAGCTCTGATTTTGAAAATCAACACAAATTTCTATAATTGAATTGTAAAATGGAAAATCATTTTAAATTATAACTTTGTAATCTACGCGGATAAGCATTTGGATTAGTAATTGGAGAAAATTTCCCTAAAACAGACAATTGTGGGGTTCATTTGCGAAGGCCTGGTAGGCTAATAGGGTCTAGGCGAAGTTCCAAAGATTTTTAGTAGCAGGTAGTATAGAACTAATTGGGTCCAAAATGTGGACGCCCAGAAAAAAACTAATCAAATTATCTTAAAGGCGAAGCTGAAAATTTAGTGATGGTAGAGAATGGATATGTCTTTGTAGTTTTCAAGTGCAATAAATAGCTTCGTGCCACCTTCAGCCAAAGCCATCTTCCAGGTAGCACAAAACTAATATGACAAATTAAACTCATGCAGCTGCTTAAACCAGCTCTCAACCTTCCTCTACCACCTTTCCCAAAACACCTGTCGATATCAAACCGCTTATTGTTATCACATGTTCGTCACAGCTGACAATTAAATTGGGATACCCACATGGAGTAGCAAACTCAGCAACATCGAGCCAGGCGTACATCTAGCCTTCCATTCCTATCATCCCTACAACCTCTCCCATAAAGACCATCATGTCATACATCACCCGCTCCCGAGTACGCCACCCTCCTTACTCATTCCCACCTCTGTAAAGACTACTCCCACCCCTCTGCAATTAATTATCACAGGCCCACAATTGTGAAACACATTTTCATTGACTGTCAACTCTTTGCCCACCCCAGAGCTTCCCCAATCCCTTCAAATCTATTGCCGAACTCTTTCGCAAGATCTCCCCAGAAAGAAAAAAAAATCTCCTTCCAAAGCCATATATACCTGCTAATAAAACTATACCTAAGTTGTCTTACCCAAACCTTCTCCAATCTATATCTACCTACTACACTCTGTTCGACTCCTTCAACCTTTTTCTTCACTGACATAAATCTCTCGGGTAGGCAACAATACAACCATCACTGTGTTTCTTTAAGTTACTAAAACATAAAGGTATAACCGTATTAATTATGCCCTTTTCCCCAATACCAAGTTTTGCCCGACAAAATTTCTTCTATGGATCTAAGCCACTATAAGAGAAATTTGACTAAACTTGAAATGACAATTTTGAAAAACTATATCATGCAACAATTTTCCTTCCATGAAATAAAATGTGTTTCAAAAACTAAAACGTATAGCATTCATCCCTTTGGCAGTTTGGCACTCACTACGGACGGTAAAAATAAACTGTTGAACATATTCAGCTTCTCAAATTATCATTATAAACCTTGGGGGACAAATTCTCATGGCGGACAGCTAGCCATGTGTAAGGAAGGCAAAACCTGATGGGGGACTGAATCTCCTAGGAGATTATGTCCGGCGGACATATTCTCCTATAAATATTTTCTGGGGGGACAATTCCTCGTGGGGGACAAAATCTCCTGTTACACCGGACCTTAGTATATGACGTGCGTGTGTCAAATAAATACTAAATGTATGTTACATCTTCTATGTAGGCCAACACACAAATCATATACATAGTAGTACTATAAATATGGTTAGTGTGTGAGTGGATTTCTGTTTGTTTTCAACCTTCAAGAATGACCTAGAATAATTTCATATATATAAATATTCAAACCTGGGTACCTCCTGCCCCGTCCGCCCCAACTTTCAAAAGGGTACCTCTTTTTCCCCTTCACCCCTTATTCTAGGGCAAGGGGCAGTGATTCCCGTGGTTCCGACATCCTTGAATATATGGCATTGAAATTTACCGTAAACCCTGTATTAACTTTCCTAGTTCCCTGATTGGCTATTGTCGCATTACGTTCTTGACGTGCTTTGACAAACTGCACTGTCACTATATACTTCTCTGAGGATTGGTGACAAAATACTTTGATTTGGGGAAATTTACTTTTATCATAATTCTTTTTGTGTGGATTTATAGGAGACATTCATACACTTTCCATGTAAATAGAGAATTTTCAATGTGAGCATTTTGTTACAAAAAATGCCTCTCATCTCAGGGCGAAGTCGACGTCAAATTTGGTTCACAACATCATTATCATTTATAGTTAGATGTTGTTGGCCGTAGGCCATTTCTTCTCTCCAAAGTCAAACACTTCCTGAGGCGGTGATCAGAAGAAATGTTCAAAAATTGAGGAAATCTTGGTTTTTTAAACATTTTTTTTGTGCTTTAAAACAAAACTTGCCAACAGATGTGGACTAAATTTAAACACTTCGTCTTAGGAGGGAAGGAGGAAGGTAGAAAGGGTGGGGGAGGGGGAGGTTAGGACCTTGTCGGACCTTCTCACTTTTTTTTTATTGTTCTCACTTTTTTTTATTGTTGGCTACGCCACTGGCTGTGATTGTAGAGTTCATGGCTTGAACTCCAATACTAGTCTTGCTTTGAAACTATCAGAGGGAGCACACACAATGTTACAAGGCAAAGAGTTCCATTTGTCATATGACAAAGGATTCCATTTTTCAATAACGCGTTGTGAAAAAAAGAAGTGTGTTTTGCAGAAGTATACCCTCTCTGCTTAATCAACTTGAAGAGGCATCCACGAGTAGTGCTGTCAAAAGATATCGAAAACAAAACATCCCGCGATAGTAAGCAACTAGTC
This sequence comes from Chiridota heheva, assembly GCA_020152595.1. Lineage (NCBI taxonomy): Eukaryota > Metazoa > Echinodermata > Holothuroidea > Apodida > Chiridotidae > Chiridota > Chiridota heheva. The sequence continues at coordinate 47,924 of JAIGNY010004489.1, forward strand.
ATATACTCGAAATAAATCATGTCTCCTCTCACTCTCCTGTATGACAAACACTTTTGGTAGGCGAATCTAATCAATGTAGAGCGAACGGGGGTAAAAAATATTCCGACATTTACGCATGGTATATAGTTATTTACGCAATTACGATTATCCCTTCAGTTTGACATATTACATACAAATCTACGGGTCCCAAATACATGCGCACATGCCTCATCACTTTACTTTTGTTTATCCCCAACTCTATTATTTACGTCGTGTAAGATTAAATGCTAAATGCTACCCCGTTGAAATAGATAGACAAAAGTAATTGCAAAATTGTCGATTTTCCATTTACGCAATTACGCTCCTTGCTCACGTCACATGCGGAAGTAATTTTTGAAAGCATAACCCTCACCTAGGTCAAGAATCCTCTAGCTTTGATGGTGTTGATACAAATGTTATTCTTCACTGCTAATTTCAATACGTCATTAAGATTTGCTTTTGTTTTGAACTGAACAAATGCGAAACATTACAGAATCCGCCCTTGAACACTACTCCATCCTGGTTTTCTGTGCCTGTGGCATTCTAGTAACCGCATGAACGTGACACTGACATGCGGTCAATGAGAAGTTTCGAGATTCCTATTTCATTTCCACGTTACTCCACTTTGTATTAAAACAAAATTTGTGGTCAAATGATTGCGTAATACATGGTCAACTCGTTGAAGGAATGTTCAAGTTGAAATGGGATGAAAATGAGAGTGGCAGTTTCATCCCGTCCGTGTTTCAAGGGGCGCTTTCTTCAAATGATGTCAAAATAGATGGAAATGGATGCTTAACCTACTGTGGGTGGAATCTCGGACTTAACCCTCACCCTCAAGCAAAGTGAAGAAATTTTCCCAAAAACAAATCCGTATTCAATAGAGGATTTCATCACGTGACTCTAACTCAACTAGACTCCATTTTGCCGGGAAATGGCGTCGTTGCGTTTCACGCGTCTTCACATAGCTCTGTCACATCTAGTGAGATAAACATCTCACTCAGTATGCCCTACATGCTACACACAGTCATATGTTATCTGACTAGGTCACATCACACGTACAACAAACACACTAAGATGCTAACCTACCAGTACCAGTTCAGCGAATTGTACTGATTGCCGTTTTTTTCTCGCTTCCGATTTGTCTTCATATTCTTTATTATAAGTAAGTTATATTTTCACCAGGGAGAGTAACTTTAACGTTAACGCCATCTGATTTTCGTTATACTCATACAAAGAATACATACCGGATACAAAGTGCTCGCTGCAAACGTGCCTACCGTAAGTTGAAAGCCCGGGTTGAAAGCCGTTGCTTCGTACAGCAGAAACCCACTTCGAACGTCGATCAGGATCGGATGGAAATCGAGAAAATGTGTTTTATTCCCCGCACACAGCTATTAGCGCAACCAAGGGCACAGCAAGATTCCAGCATAATTATCTTGCAAAAATAATCTTATTTAACAACATGCAGGCGTATGTAAGTACAGTCTAAATAAATGTACAGCAGACGACAATAGTTTTGACCAACAAATTGGCATAAACAAAATCACGTGACATCGTGACGTCAACTGAAACACCCCCATTACAATGTTGTTGTGTTAGACGCGTGCGCGTATCTTACGTTATTAATTATTTCCTGAAGTCGTAAAGTTTAGGTTTTTGCCTTGTTGCGTCACAAACAACAAACGCACATTTGGTTGCTAAAAAGCTAATGGTAACAAAACAGACGGACAGAAGCTGATTCATATTTCTTCAGATATTTGAAGGTGCAACTTGAGATTTATATTTAGTCCTTTAAAGTGTTTTTATCTATATTGTAATTCATCGTTGTTGATTTACAGGAGGAATTTTGTAAAAGAGACCTTAATAATCAGTCTCTTGAGAAACTTTCTTAAGGAGAAAAATTATTGACAAAACTTTTATCGTAATGAAACCGAAGGTGTTTGTGTACCTTTTGCTGGGTTTTACTTTCGCGACTTCTGGTCTTTGTGACCATTTATCAGAAGCGCTGGACGATCTGGTTCATGCTGATTTACAAGAACCGATCGCACGGATCCCGACTGCTTGCCTTGATGGGACGGGAATAAAAATTGCTGCAGATTTTGAGGTACGTCTAATTAGCAAGACGAGTCTAAACTAAGGATAGGCCTACACTAATTATGGAACCATATACTATTACTAGGGGGGCCTACCATCGTTGGGTCGTATTTTCCACAGGTGTTCTTATCGTTATGGCCTATATACTTACAACAAGCTACTACAATTATATATGTAGGCTAGGCCTAGTAAGTATATAGGCCTATAGCCTAGGTTGCCATAACGCTAGGAACACATGTGGTATTTTCTTTCACTTTAACCGTTTCTGTATGCTGACGTTGTGTGCAATTGCTGTTGTTTACTAATCTGCGGCCTCACGAATCACACGCCACCAGTAGCCTTTGTCATCAAGTAATGTGGGAGATGACTAACGTGTTAATAATAGCTACGCCTACCCTGGTAAGCCTTAAGATTTAATTAGGCCTAGGGCCTAACGTTACGTTAAACTTACAGTTGATTAAATTTAAAGTTTCGATTACTTGCATTTAATAAACATCATTCGTGAATCATGCGTATAAAGAGGTCTAGGCTAATGTAACGTGTGTTAGTCATATATTCGGAAAGGTTAACATCAGTACAAAAGTATATAGGCCTGGGGGGCCTAGACCCTAACTGTTAGGCCTATCCTAACGTTAGGCCTAACGTTATTCCTGACTGAAGAACAAGGTCGAATTGGTTTAAAGACTTTCTAAGTTTTATGCCTAACGTTAGGTGCATCAATTCTGGTGTGTTTTCATCACAGACATGCAGTGATTTCAGGTCACTTTTCTGTTTCATCAGGAAAGGAATACAATTTAAAAGTGTGTGTATGGATGCTTGGGGCATATATATATATATATATATATATATATATATATATATATATATATATATATATATATATATATATATATATATATATATATATATATATATATATATATATATATATATATATATATATATATATATATATTATATATTATATATTATATATATATATATATATATATATATATATATATATATATATATATATATATATATATATATATATATATATATATACAGGCCCGTAGTAACCGTTTGTTTTAGTGGTGCGGCGACGTTGATACTATCTAAGCGGAGCGCCACCATCAGTTGGCGCAGAGCGTGGAAATTTTTTTGTTGAAAAAAGGTACCTCTAGATTGCCAGAAATGACACTTCCCAGGTCTTGCAAGCTGTATTTGAACATCCTCTATTTTGGACGAATATGTGAATAGGTCTATCTGTTTTGTCATAAAATGGATCGTTCGAATTTACACAAAATTATGCCAACCACGTTTCTTTAAACATGTCAAAGTGTATTTTCATACAGAACATGTTTATCATAATCATATCGAACATCAACAGATAGCAGTGATTTCTTTTCTTTCAAAAGCACAATTTAACGAAAGTCAACTGACCCTAGTTCTAAAGGCAAAATATGTTTGGGCAAAATTATAAAGAAATACAACTTCACACTTTACCCTAAAAGGTATACGTATGTATTATTTTTTCACTTATGGGGAGAGGAGTAGAGACCATATCCTTGCCGACACTCACATCTAAAACCACCATTTTTGTAGCGGGTGGGGGAGGGAGGGGCAGGGATTTGAAAATTTGAGCTCCATTTCCTTTTTTTCATGCTATTATCAGATGTGTTAATCCGTGAACTTTGCCCTGTCATTTTTCAAAATATGGGAGGGGGAGGTTATTCTCTTGATATATCATAAATAAATCAACTTGAACTGTTGAAGCTTGTTTGTTGTCACATCAATTTCAGTCTGATTTGATGATATTGGTAATCTATCCAAAGTATCGATGGCAACAACAAAACAGAAAGTCCAACAAAATGTTTAGATAATTTTTAGATAAATTATGGAATGAAGTGAGCTTGTTTTTAACAAAAAACCAAAATGATAAACTGATAGTCTTATAGGATAATATTTCGTAATCTATACAAAAGTTTCACTGAATTCAAGGACACGAGTGACGAGACTATACAGCTATAGGCCTATTCCTGTATTCGACTATTTGCCAGCTTAAAGAAATGATCCAAAACTGCACGACGGTGAGCAGTGTCGGCAAATTCACTTGCTATTTTCGTCAGATCCAAGCTATATGTCGTGTCTTTGTGGACATGGAGGACAAGTAGATGGTTCAGTCGTTTCTGTTTCATGGTGGCTCGCATGTACGTCTTGATGCGTTTCAGAGCGCTGAAAGAACGCTCGTTAAACACGCGTTTGTAGCTGGCATTACAAGTACAAGTTTAAGCAAAATGCACACTTCAGATAGAAGCAATTTCGTACCGAAATCTAAAGACTTCATATACTTCACTATATCAGGAAGCGAATACACACTGACACTGGTACATTCAGGCGGTTTTACATGTGTGACCCAGCGTTTCCAGCTGGACTCTGAGTTGACTTGAATCAATGTCGTCTTTGTAGAAATCAGAAACGAAGTGAAAATCCTCCCCAATTCCTTTGCCATTACATGCATCTAGGAGGAGGTTCTGTAGCTTGACATAGGTTTGGTACCCGCCTGCTTAAAACGATCTCGTATGCAGTTAACGATGTTGTCTATAGCCTCTGTGTAGATTCGCTTGAAATACTCCTTCGCACTTGCAGGTTGATCATTAATAGAAGGACCATCAAGCCGAATTGGGACTTTTCTTCTTCGTGGTGTCTCTGGTTGGTTCACATTGAGTGTAGAAGCAAGTAATCCCACGGCCTCCCAGAAAGTGTCGAACTGACTTCGTATGCCTTCAATAGTGGAAACGGTTATCTCTGCGACACTCTGCCCTTCCGCAGCAGAAATGTATGCGTGTTGCAAAGTTCTACTCATATTGTCGCTATGACTTAGGATCAGGTGTGCTAACTTTATACCAAATAAGAAATCAATCTTCTTCATGTACGAAGTCACACCTCTCAGTCGACCCTTTGTGCTAGGATCCTTTTCCTCCAAGAGACACTCCTCCCAAACATTCTGTAGAACTCGTAGTTTTCCAGAATGCCCGAAGTGCATCTGCTCTAACTGTCCACCGAGTTGGACACATGACACGGATTCCAGTGGAGCACTCCTTCCCAATCCTCTCCTTCATCTCGATAAACTTAGTTCCACGTCGGGAGAGTACCTAATTAGTTTGGTAATCTCCTTGTATTTTCCAAAGCATCACACATTAGCCGGTTTCTCTTTATAGTGTCACCACACGCAAGATTAAGGGCATGGCCGTAGCAATGTGTATACAAAGCCTTTGGTTGTTCATCTGTTATCTTCTTTGCAACACCTCCGTGTACACCCGACATGGCAGCCGCTCCATCATAGCATTGACCTCTTGCCTTCTGAAGGGATAACTGCATTCGAAGGAGAACATCTTTGATGACGACAACTAATGCATCGCGGTTGTTGAAGACACTTCATACAATCCAATGAAATCTTCATGAACTTCAAACAGGTCGTCGACCCACCGTATGCATATCACAACCTGTTCCTTGTTGGAAACATCGGGGGTTTCATCCACCATAATTGTATAGAATGGAGCTGTCTGGATATTTGAAACAACCTCACGTAAAGCCTATAAAAAAGAAATGGTGCATATAAAACATAAGCACGGATGTTAGTAACTATACGTGGCGCGCTTAATCGCCAATTGTGGCTTTAAATGAAATTTAAAGGGTCTGCGAGTTATACCATTTTAACGAAGTTATACCATTTTATTCTATTAAAAATTAGTACACAAATGTTTAAAAGCATGCTCAACGACACGTGCATGGTACATATGCTTCATAGATGTGAGTAGATATGTTCCAAAAGAGATTTACAAATTAAAGGAAGGCGAATGCGATAGTGACGCGCAACAAAAATAAATAAATAAACAAAAACAAACATGAATCTGCGCCCATGCAGCTTAAATTGAAAATTCAAACAAAAATATAGCAGCACTTCAGAAGCATTTTGGGGGTGGGGTGGGGTAAGAGTGATAGTCTGGATTTTTTTTTATAACAATGGTCCCCTGCGCCACGTCGATATTTCCTTTGTTCCGCTGCAATTGGTATAGTGATCCCTATCTTATTTTCTGTTCCTCCGACGCTGGGAGGGATTAAGTCTTTGCTATTCTGATTTTGTTTGCGCAATTATGAAATATCTACCGCCGCCTAAATTGTATTATTGAATCAAGTCTTACCGTCAGTGCCATTATCTGTAAAATTTCGTTTTGAATTTCAGCAGAGAGATACTTGTCAGATTTCCGTGATAACCAGTTTTGAATCCGTGAATCATTTTCACCACGCAACTTGAAAAGAGTTATAAGATTAGAATCCGACTCATCCCCATCACCCTGAAAGCTAGTCCTTGCCGTGCTAGGAATCTCACATTAGAAATGATTTTCATAAAAATTTGTCGTCGCTCTTCCCTTTCTCTTACAATCTGTTGTGATAAACTTTCTCCAATGTCTTTAGTTATCTTTGGCAATGTCACAACCATTAAGACTGCATCCTTGTGACAAACACTACCTTCATGTACCTTGAACCTCCGAGTCGCTTCTTTCCAATTTTAAAGCCTTTGTTTTTAGCGATAAATGCGGAATCCATGTTTGGTGAATTAAGCTTCTTTGCCTTGTATGCCTTGATGCATGTATAGCAGAATGCCATATCATTTGATTCGTCATAATGCAGCCAAGCAAACTGGTTGAACCAACTTGGTTGGAACGCGCGAAGTTCTGGTTTTTTCTGTCCAAAACTTCGTTTGGGAAATTGATTCCTGGTTGATTTGGTGTGTTCCCAATGTCTGGAGTTGTTATAGAATAATCCATCTGAACTCGCTCTGTCCTTTACTAAATTTCATGCATATAAAATAAAAACGCGACTTCTTTAGCGTACAGGTAGGTCTAGCCTAGATCACGACGCGTGTATGGTGCGCCGAGTGTGCCATAAGTCCACAACTCGACCGTGACTCCAAGTTGT